>RJWH01008903.1:0-22500 GCA_004363575.1 Solenodon paradoxus | reverse complement strand
TCCACACAAGTCCAGGGACAGCCGTCGTCCCCAGGACAGCGGTGCAGCTGAACGCTGAGCTCAGAGCCGGGCGCAGGTCTCCGTGACAGCGGCAGGTCGTCCAGACGCAGGCGCGTGCCCAGGACAGTCCTGCAATAGGCCACCGGCCTCCTTCCAGCGAGGACACCGGGGTGCACACAGTTCCCAGAAGTGGAGACGCCGCTGCGTCTTCAGGACGCGACTGCTGACAGGGGACGTTCCCAGTGTCCACACGTGCCCTGCGCTGTAGGTCATCTCCTCACCTCTGCGTTCAGTTTTCCGACTTCGCCGACTGCTCCCAGGGCAGAGGCGTCTCAGCCCTCGGGGGGAGGACACTCCTTTGTTGGGAGACAGAACAGCCAGGTGGCAGGTGGCAGCCCCTCCGAGTCCGGTGACCCTGGGCCATTGGAAGTGGGTGGAGGCCTCGCCCGGGGTGCCGCGTACACGGGGTGCTGACTGCGGCGTCCCCGGGCCGCTGGCCGACAGGACGGGGTAGCAGCACCTGGAGGCGACAGGGCTGAGCTCCCGGCAGGAAGGGTCGGCGGGCCCTGCCCAGACCCGGGTCTCTGCGCAGAGCAGGGCACACGCATCCAGTGCGTGACGGCGCTGCAGGCACCACGGTGTCCTCCACCCGAGTGTTTAGCGCTTTTGCTTCTCGAGGACACTCATGTAACACGGGCAGGGTCGGGGGCAGGCGGCCACCGCCGTCCCACTGGCAGGGAGGGCGCGGACCAGGCACTGCCCTCCCAGGTAGAGAGAGCTGTCTTTGGTCTAAGCCTGGCTGGGTGAAGGCTGCTGTGTGGTGGCCGGGAGGTGACTGGGAGGTGGGTCTTGCTGTGTCCGGCCGGCCGCTCGGGCGGTGACCACACAGATCACCTGCGGGTCAGATCTGCGAGAGACACACAGCGCGAGTCCCGAAGGTGACAGGCGGGCATCACCTCATTGGGTGGGATACCGCGTCTCTTTGTCCTGGACCATCTTTCGGAGATTTTACTTAACTCGTAAAATATCAGCAACTCACATCTTGGCCCTGGGTTTGACTTTCTGCAGACGCCTTGCAGCCGCTCCGGCCTTCACCAGCCAACAACTGAGACTCTGTGTCCCCTGCTCCCATCTTCACGCACAGGAGAGCTGGGACCTCCGTGCTGACTGGTGGATGGACGTTACTCCAGGGCGAGGTGACACGTGGGGTCGTCTTCGGTTCCCGTCTCTAAGCACATCAACAGCTCTTTGTGATGTGGGTATTCACGTCCTCACCTTTAAAGTGCTTAGAAGAGTTCCTATCCATCCAGCGCCTACAAAATGCTGGCCAGGTGTCACCGCAGACCGTCAGCCAAGGCCGCAGAGCCATCAGCCGAGACAGCAGACCGTCAGCCGAGGCCGCAGGACCGTCAGCCAAGGCCACAGAACCATCAGCCGAGACCATAGACCGTCAGCCGAGGACCATCAGCCGAGGCCGCAGGACTGTCAGCCGAGACCATAGACCGTCAGCCGAGGCCGCAGGACTGTCAGCCGAGGCCGCAGACCATCAGCCGAGACCATAGACCGTCAGCCGAGGCCGCAGGACCGTCAGCCAAGGCCACAGAACCATCAGCCGAGACCATAGACCGTCAGCCGAGGCCGCAGGACCGTCAGCCAAGGCCACAGAACCATCAGCCGAGACCATAGACCGGCAGCCGAGGCCGCAGACCGTCAGCCAAGGCCACAGAACCATCAGCCGAGACCATAGACCGTCAGCCGAGGCCGCAGACCGTCAGCCGAGGTCTGCAGGGACCCAGCTTCTTCCGCGCTGGTCGGGGCTGCGCTGCCAGGGTGTGACCAGGGTAGCTTCTCTGGGACTGAGCAGGCTTCAGACGGTGGACAGCCGGGCACAGAACATACTTGACCTAGACTTTGGTCAACGTCATGCTAGGTTGTGAGTGGACGGGACAGGTGTCCTGGGCCTCTGCGGCCGGCGACTTGTGCAGCTGTGGAGTCTGGACACACATTACTGCCGGTGGACCCGCCGCAGCGTCATTGATCAGACCATCGTGGGACAAGTTCATGTGGTCTCATTTCGGGCTGCGGCGCAGGGTGTCATAAAGCGGGGCTTCCCGCTGAAGAAGGGTGGCGGACGCTTCGCGCTACCATTTAGGGAAACTGCTGCTGGTTCAGATAATCGGAGCAGGATCTGAGGTTCCGGTCAGGTGGGCAAGGTGAGCCGCCTTCTCCTCAGGGCCAGAGGACTGGTGTCGAGTGGCCAGAAGATCCGTGCTGAGAGGCAGGTCGCTGAAATCAAACACGAGTTTGAGTCCTCATCACGCCAGCAGCCTCTAGCTCACAACACTCACCAAGATTTAGAAGAAGGTTCCCAACATCTCGGGAAGAACATGCCTGTTGGGGACGGACACGTCCAGCAGGCGTGGCCGGCCGCGCGGGGTCCCTGGAGCCGCCTGGAGCCACCTGGAGCCCTGGCCCTGCCCACTCCTGGGAATGGGGGGCCAAGCATCCTTCCACAGAGAGACCCCTGCTCCAGAGATGTGTCCCCAGGACGCCGACGACGGGACACCTCGTGTATTTCCACGTTCCAGTCCTGTGGTCACAGCGCCGCCGCCCGTCACCACGCCCACACCTCTGTGACCCTTTGGGTGGCTGCCCGCCAACCGTCAGGACGAGTCACCAGAGGAACTTACCTTCCTTAAGATGTGGAACTAATACTCCACTGGCACCTTCTCCCCAAGTATTTAAACGACAGACACGCACGCACGCAACACCCACCTCTGGAGTCTCCTCTGGTTTTTCCCAGCGAGGCGAAAGGCCGGCCCTCGATTTCTCTAAAAACATGTAGCTGTTTTTCAACAGATGTTTGTTTTGGGTTTTAATTTAAAAATATTATTTTTTATTGTTTCCATTTATAGGAATCAGGATTTTTTGAAGTAAACGTCAAAGTGTTTTTAAATTAAAGCTTATTAAGACAGCTTTGTAATGTGTATTTTTGTTAATTAAAATGCTGTCGACTCTACAAACGGCAGGGACGCAGGAAGGCGCAGTCCCCTTGGTGGCGTTTGCTGGCTCCTCCTCGGCCGGAGAGTCCACTTACTTGGCTTCCACGCCGCTGCTGTCCGCTCGTGTCTGGTCGCCCCAGTGCGCCCCCGGATGACCGGCGGCAAGTCTGGTGAACCCCAAGGTGACGTCCTCCGAAAGCAGCAGCCCTCCGCCTGGGCAGGAGCCGGGATGGGGGAAGCGTCTCTGCGCTGAGACACGCGCCCGCCAGCCTGCCGAGGCGGCCGCGTGCAGCACCTTCCTCCAGTTTGGCTCTCAGGATGACGACCCCCGGGAGCGTGCGGGCCACCACCGTCTGAAGCCGGAGACCTCAGAGTCCACTCGGTCACCTGTCTCCACCCCAGTAAGGTTAACAGGTGGGAGAGATGCATGCAATTAAACAAGCAAGGCCCGGAAACATAATTAAGGGCACTTCCTGAGATTGGCTCGTTAAAGATTGTTTTTTAATTGCTATCTCACCGGTGGAGACCAGATGGATGAAGCTGTCACACTTCCCCAGTCAATCTTGTGATGCTCTGTTTTCGTCACTGTGGTGCAAGGTTCTGGGGGAATTCGGAGACCACCTCTCATGAGGCCACGTTGGCCCGGCTTTCTCTTGTCCTCTGCCCAGCGGCCTTCCTCCCGTCACCCGGTGTCCTCACGTCCCTGACCTGGACAGACGGCACCTCTCGGCCCCGCACCAGCCTCTGCCGGGTGGACGGGCCGTCTGTGATCTCGCCTCTGCCCCATCCTGCTCGGTTCGAGTTTTGGGTTCAGTGCTGCCTTGGGGGTGGGCACAGCCACGCTGCCATCTGTGCTGACAATCACACGCACGGATTGTTTGATGAGACGGTCAGTGTGCACACGGTTTTGCCCGGTAACGTCTGCTCCTGTCCACGGTCAGCACACCCGGGTACGGGCTCGCCAGAGAGGAATTTTTGGCAATGTTTTTAATGGTTGAACATGAAACCAGAGGAAGAGAAATGTCTGCGATGTGAAGATGATAGAGAATTCCGTTTCAGAGGCCAACGGTCAGCTTCACGGGGACAGCGGCTCCCAGAGGCTCCACCGCGAGGCTGTGAGCCGCGTGCGAGTGGGCGTGACACGGGCTGTGGGCCCCCAGTCCCCGACGGCCTCTCGTCGCAGGCCCTTCGCGGCCATGTCTGCAGGCCCTGCTGCAGCGGGTCCCGTCGGAAGTCAGGTGCTCGGGGTTCCCACCTCAGTGTTACTGCTGAAAATCCGTTGCCAGCTCCTCCGCAGGGATGGGGCGCACAGGCTGGTGTCTGGCTGGAGCATGTCTGACGCCAGTGCCGGCCACACAAACGAGGACCAGCCCTGTGGGACCCGATCTGACCCTGGTTATTTAAGTTGCGTGTGTTTATGTAGGTGAATATTCCATTAATGAACCAAGATTTCCCCACTGTTGTAACTAAAGTCTATGCTTTACCTGATTTCCCCTCAATTCTCACTAGCGTCTCTCTATCCAGGACCCCCCTTGCATCCAGGCCCTGAGATTTGTGACGACTTTGACAGCTTTGAGGAAAGCTGGTCATGAACTTTGTAGAATGTTCCTCAATTGGGTTTTTCCTCATGTTTTACACATGAGTAGACTGTGGATTCGGAGAAGGAAACTACAGATATTAATATGCCACTCAAAGAAGTCCATTTTATTATTGATTTGTTAACTTTAGGTGTTTAGTGTTTGGTACCCTAAGAAACTTCTTGAAATAAAATGAGATTAAAAAATGAAGTGTGTCCTATGTGAAGAAAACTTAGATTTTTAGCTTTCACAATTGGGTCTGTGAAGGGTTGTGAAATTATTTGGCGTCTGTTGTGACACCATGATTCTTTTTTCTTATTCTAGGGCTCTTCGGTTTTTACAGCAGTGCCGTTTCTTTAACAGAACACCCTTTCTCCACTCGCTGCCATGGCACACGGACCCTTTAAAACAACGCTTTAAACAGGCCGGTGTGCACATCGTCTGTTATTTGGGCCACTCTCTCCTGTTCTCATTTAGACCATCCTGTCTCCTGCCAACAGCGCCCCGTCTCGATTCTTTAATTTTACGGTGACTCTTGGGATCAAAAAAGGCAAGTGCTCAAAATGCACCGCTGCTTTCAACACTCTTTCGTCTGTGGCAAAGTCTTGGAATTTCCATGTACATTTTAGACCCGTTTAGCAGTCACTTCAAATACCCTGCTGGGCATTATTTTTTGGGACTGCACCAAGCCTACCCACTCGAGAAATGTCATGTCAGAGTCAGAAATGTGCTTTGTATGATTTTAATCTTGAAAATATTTTTGGAGACTCATTCTTTGGCCCAGCATAGGATACATCTTGGTGAAAACCCCTCTGGAAATATGTTATTTCAGTTTGAAAGTTGTTTCTGTTGGCCTTAGAAGTTGGCGTGGGCGTAGTACTGCGGTGCCCTGAGCCATCGACCCCGGGAGGACAAGCTTCCCGAAAACGCCGATTCTCCAGTGACAGTGTTTTGTCTTGATCTGACATATCTTTTGGACTCTGCCTGATCCGAAGATTTTCCTTTCATCTCAGAGTTTTCTTATGTCTCATCATGTCATCTCATACTGGTTGTGCCAGGCTTTCCCTGCCAGTGGTCACGGTCTTGGAGGGTCTTTGGATGCTGCTGCTGCCCCGACGGATCAGCACGATGCTCCACAGGCTGCAGGGCCCCAACTGACTTTACAGCCTGAATGAGGACATTTCCTAGCTGATCTCAGCCAGTTACAGAAAAACATAAAATGGTCAATACTGAAAACTCTTTTTGGCAAAAGACATCAGTAAGAGAATGCAGAGGCAAGTCAAACATGGAGAGACATGGCCACCATGTACGTATGTGACGGGAGCTCCGTTCAGAGCAGGTGACAACAGTCACAATCTGACACACCTCACGCGCTGTCTGTGTGCAGTGCAGGCTCCTGTGTCAGGTTTTCCTGGGTAACTTAGGGTCCCTCTTTTTGCTTGGAAATCCCAAATGTTTCTCCATTATAAAGAGGATGCACCTTGGGAATGTATCGTTTATTCAACTTCTTTCTGCAAGGATCATAGCTCTGTCTCTCATTGTCCAAATTCCACGAACTTTTTCCTCATACATTTTTGTCCCACTTTCTGGTTATTTAAGTTGTGTGTGTTGGCTATTTCAACCTGCATCTAGCCAGTCTGGCTTTAATACAACTCAGAATTTTATGACTCAGTAGTCAAATGTCCAAGATACTTTGACTGAGGTGTGAGTCTATTCCCCTGAAAAATACATACCACCATGTCCTAGAGCAATGAAGTTTAAGAAGAAATACAGTTGAAAATAAAATTTAAAAAGAAGATAAAACTTCACACAAATGCAGAAGAGTTGCAACATTCAAGATACAATTCAGTGTTACCTGGCATGAAAAGAGCTAGAAAGTGAACCCGTCAGGGAACAGGACACAAAGTGGCATCGGTACCAGCACCAGGATGATGAAACATCAGAATATAAAGCCCTCGGGGCAGCTATATTGCAATTATGCTCCGACACAGATTTGGGACTCATTTTGAATCGTGAAAAAGAGTAAGTTTGAAAAAGAAATGGAAGTTAAAAGGAAGAAATAAATGGAATTTTTATACTGAAATAAATACAATAACAAAAACTTGCAAGAGCAATTTGATGGAAAACAGAAATTGAATCGGGGACCCTTGTAATAATAACAGAAGGTTAGCATTTATGCTTTCAGTGTCCCAGAAGAGAAAAGAGTTTGGTGTTAAAAATTAAAGGAAGGAAAACAAAATTTCCTAAGTTTGGTGAAAGACAAATCTAAGTTTAAGAAGCTGAGTGATTTCCTCACAGGAAAGAAATCCATTCTAAGATATATCATAATAAAGATGCTGAAAAATAAAGATAAAAAGCTGTCACAGTCAAATGGCTTCATTATCTGTAGACAAATGATTAGAACGAGAGTGGATATTTTTAATCAGAAACAAGAGAAAAGCAGGAGGAAGAGGTAGAATATTTCCAATGTGCTGAAACAAAGGAACATTTACCCTGAATTCTATATCCGTGACAATATCCTTCAGCAATGAAGGCAAAATAAAGACATTCTCAGATGAAGGGAAAGATCATCTGTCGCTAAATGACCTGCGGTGTGAGAATTGCTGAGGAAAGTTGTCAGTAGAATAGGTGTGGTTTGTGGAAGGACATTTGAAGAGGAGATGGAAGGAAACGCCAGAAATGACACATGTCTGGATAAACATGATGCGCATTTTCCCTGTTAAGATTTGTGAAACATATTTGATGTTTAAAGGCAAAATGTATGACATCTTCTAGTGGAATTTCAGTGTGTGTTGCTATTATATGTAAGCAGTTATAACTTAAAGAGAGAAGGTAATCTATATGACTGTAAGGAAATATACATGTAATGTGTTTCTACGTCATATATGTATATACATATATATATATATGAGTCAACACTGCAGTATGTGACAAAATAGCAATCCCAACACTTATGACCCACAGATGCAGGAAAGGAGAAACCCGGGGAGGAAACAGAGGAGCAATGAGAACTCAGGTGGTGCAGTGGAGACCTGAATGCAAATACATCAGTAATTACCATAAATGTAAGTGATAATCTATACCGATGAATAAGTAATACACATTCACATTGCGTAAATATGTTTAATGAAATGAATAAAAGACAGTGATTATCACAATGGATTAGAAAGGCCCCACCACATCCTGTTAATAACAAACCCACTTAAATTCGATGTGCAGAGTTTGAAGTCAGAGGATAGAACGGTATCTACCACAAAGATGAATCAAAAGAAAGCTGGAGTAGCTGCACTAACACCAGAGAAGTCGCCTCCAGAGGAAAAAGGTGACCGGGGCTTCGGGAGTGACTCGCCTGACGGCACGTGAGTGAAGTCAGAAAAAGACACGACAGCATTAAATGTGTGTGCATCTAACAATGCGAAGCCCGACTGACAGAAACGGAAGGAAAGGTGGAAAACGCACAATTATAGTGGCGACGCCGGTGTCTCTCTCTGACAGATGAAGCTGTCCTCAGAAAACCAGCATGCGCCACAAGCCCTGAATGGTGCCTCAGCCGCTGAGCGTGAGGGATACTTCACCCCCCACCTCCTCATCAGAATGCAAATTCTTCTCAAGGTGCGTGAAACCTTCACCAAGAGCCCATGTCCCTCGTCATACAATAAACCTTAACAAATTCAAAGTAGCTGAAAGTGTGCAGGATAGGATTTAATCCATAACAGAATTAGCCGGCAGCCGCTAAGAGAAAGGTGTTAAGAAAATCTCCAGACACTTGCACAGTGACCACAGCGTTCATAACCTCGGTGGAAAGACGGCCGTGACAAAGGACCTCAGAAATATTTGGAATGAAAAACAAGTGTACATGAGACACCAAGAAGGGTTTCAAAAAGAGCAAAGTAATCACAATGCAATGAAAGTTAGGGGACCGAGAAGGGGAAGAGAGATACATGAAAGCCAAACTGGAAAAAAGGAAAATATAGGTAAGTGAAAACTTCCTTTAAAATGGTCTGTAAAAATGACGCATTTCTAGCGAGAATGATCAAGAAAAAAAAGAGCCGAATGTAGATTTCACGGCTGGTTGCAGCGGGAATCGCTGGCCGTCTCCGGAGAGCGTTCGGCAGTTTCTTGCACAGGTAACTGCACGTTCACTTCGTCCTGGGTATTTATTCCAGAGAAAGAAAGGGTGTAGTCCGCCCCCCAGACAGCCCATGTGCCATCGCATCTTCACGTGAATCTATTTCTCTGTCTACGCCTGTGCCTACATCTCTGCCACATCGGTCTCTGTGTGTGTCTCTCTCCGCAGGTCTGTCTCTGCATCTGCACAAAGACTGAAAGTGGAAGGTCAGCTTCACACCCCAGACAAGCAGTAAGAGAAAGCTCCGGTTACTGTCACGCACAGAATGGAAACAACTTCTCCGAAAGGGTCCAATTACTGAAAAAATGATATAGTGACTCGAAATTAAAGGCCCTGCCCTCCCACAGACAGGTGAAGAGATGGCGTCCCAACTGCGCCCTGAGAGACAATAGTGACAAATCACACCTCCAGCAACGGACGCGTATCCAGGACACAGAGAGCCTCCCGGGACTGAGCGGTTAGAGTGCACCCTCGGTTTCAAAGCAGCAGAAGAGTTGAACCGACATCTGACCCAAGAGTAAACGCATAAGCTCATACAATGACACTCAGTTTCATTAACCATTAGGGAAATGCAACGTGGAACCACCTTGAGACACTGTGCACCTGTTCATTGAACTAGAAGCCAAAATAGTGACCATTTAAAGACTGTGAATGCAGAGCAAGACGAACATTCAGTACTGGTCGCAGTTGGTCAGTCTCTGGAGAGCAACTCGGCAATTTCTTACCGGTTCCCTGTGCGCTCCTGCCACTGGGGATCATCCCAGAGAAGGGAAGGCTAAATATTCCCCCGAAACCATGCGCCAATACACCTGCTTCCACATCTGTCTGCCTGTCACCTATGCCCACACCCGCAGTCCCTCCCCACTGTCTGTGTCGACTTTACCTGCAGTGATGGAGCGACGGCCTCCTCCACAGACAGGGACAAAGCAGCGGGGGTGCCCTCCACACTCACGAGTGTGTGAAAGAGCCAGTTCCAAGGTCCTAAAGGGGACAATCCCTCCTATTCACGCTCCGTCCTCCGGCGGGGCGCCTACCGCGGTGGAGAGGGACTGGGGCAGAGGGAGGAGAAGGTCCCTCTAGGAGGTGGGGTTTCTGGATGCGAAGGAGCGGTCTGCGTCCGATGGTACTCAAGCCTGCACACGTGTGCACAACACACCCTGCGCCCAGGCTGTCCCGGGAATGGCAGTTAGGAGCTGAAGACCCTTCCTTCCCCGGACGCTTCTGCTTGGTAGTTTTGAGCGTTTCTTTAGTGGGTGTGTTTATTTGAGCGAGTGTTATGACTTCTGCTTGTATGGCTCCCTCTGCTTGTATGGCTCCCTCGGTCATGATATATAAAATAAGCATCCTTATCTTTCGTTACCTTTCTTGTGGCAAGTCTGCTTCATCGGAGATGAGTGTAAGGGGAGGGGAAGCTGAAACGGTGGCGGACTTAGTAGATTGCTCACAGGTGTCCGCCTGCGCTGGTGGAGACCGAAACCTGTTTCCTGCTACCGTGCGCCGTCCCTTTGACAGCACAATTATTCGTACAAACAGAAGCATGGACACCGGGAAAGGGCCGGTGACAGAGACTGACTAGGCACCGATGAAGAAGTCATCTGCTAACATGCTCATCGTGAACTTTGCAGGGATGTAAGAGTGAGTGGGAGGGAGGGCTGTGAAAAGTGTGGATTAGATCAGTCGGGTCCAGGGTTTTGGCAGGAAAAACAAAAGGGAGTAGACAGATGTTGTTTTGCAGGATTATGGGCAATTTTTCTCTCCTATTGTTTTTCCAGAAATATAATGTTGGTATATAATTTTTAAAGAGTTGAAAATAATTGGCCAAGTGCTATTATGAAATATTCCTGTTAGAATACATACTAAACGCCATATACAAATGTGTAAGTAATAGCACTTGGCAAATTACTTAAAAATGTAGCTAATAATGTAAACGTAAATGTAAAACTAGTGTCGTGCATATATGCGTGCATGTATGCGTGTGTTCTTGAGCCCTTCACCTTTCTCCTTCAGGTGCCATCTTACAGCGTTTTCTACATCACAGTGATGAAGTTAAGGATTTAGAAACAAAGTTTCTCCCTTAGACATCGATTTGAAACAATAAATGAAGACATTTGAGCTAAGCAAGACACTGTGTCTGAATTAAGTGTTTCACAGTGAGGCTTCCTCACACTCTGGCGCCTCTCCTGTGTCTAAATCTAAGAATTAACCAGCATACACAACGCTCTGCCCCCCAGATGCGAGAGGGGAGAGAACGAGATGCGACTTCGCTCTGAGACTGTGATCTCTTACGGGCACAGACAGGATCGCGCGCAGTTGGGCTTCAGGTCTCCAGCACTAATTTATCAGTTCAGCTCACACCCGGCCTCACCATGTCAAAGAGCCGGGAGCCTCCCCTCGGGCTTCAGGCAGGGACGGTCAGCATTCCTCAGACTGGCCCCCGCGTCCCGAGACCTCGGCAGATCACACAGCTTCGAGGCGCAGAACCCGCGGCGGCCACCGTCTTTCATCTCTTGGCCGAGGCGCCGGCAGTGCCGGGCTGGCCACGACCCCCAGGCTCTGCCGCGGAGCCGTGCGTGCGTGGGCTCCGGCACCCGCGCTCTGCACACAGTGGGCTTCTAATGACAGCCGCGTGGTCGCCTCTGCGTCGGCTTAGCACAGACCGGGGCTGGGACGGCGACTCGGAGACATCAATTAACGCGGATGAGTGGACCCAAAGGAAGCAGGGGAGGCATCTGTTAGGCTGCTGGTGGAAGAGGCCAGGCCGAGACAGAGGGAGGCACCGGCCCGCGCCGGCGTGCGTGCCCCTGGGCTCTGGTCAGTGGGCGAGAACAGGCTTGCTCGCTGCCTGCCACCGCCTTCCTGGAGCTCAGGCGAGGCTCCGGCCAGCAGCACCTTGGGGTGGTCTGCCCGAGGGGCCAGCTTTTCCAGCCGGGGCCCAGGCAGCCTCCATCTGCTGCGGCTGGTGCGTCCCAGGGGCCCGGCTAATTTTTCAGTCGATTAGCAGAGGGCCGTCTTTGTTCTGCCGCCTCCCTGCTCCGCTTACCCTCGAGCTGGCCCTCAGATGGGGTGGGCTGAGAAGCATATTGTGTGGGTTTGATTCCATGACCTGGTGACACCGTTGGGAAAACGTTATCTCAATAATCTCAGCAATTTGCTAAAAAGCCGGGCAGGCCGGCTTCCATGCTGTGTGCCTGAGCACCTGTGTCGGGCGTCCGGCAGGCTGAGCCCTTTTAAATACAGCACAGTTGTGTCCTCTCTCCTCGTCTCACGCTTTCCGATGCCCGTTTTCTAAGTCGGTCGCCTTACCAAGGACGAGGCAGGGGCTGCAGTGAGGTGGAAACAGGGTCACTGGACAGGAGGCAGTGTCTTCCACGGAGCCGGGGAGGCTCGCCGCGCGAGCGGCAGGCAGTTCGTGAGCCTTACCCGCCTCTTGACTCGGTTTCCCTGGGCAGGAGGATGAGAGCCAGGGCAGGCAGGGGGAGACGGCAGAGGGCCCCCTGGATCCATCCCGCATGGAGAGGGGTCCCGTCTGGGTCCCCTCTGCCTCCCACAGCAACCATTCTCCTGGACAGGCTGGAGGCCACACTCAGTGGACACGGGTCATGCCTCCCCAGCCCCATCACTGGCCCCCAACCTGCTGTCCTTGACTTGGAGCTGGCGGCCTTGGTGTCCGCTGGTGAGGCAGGGAGCCAGCAGCAGGCCCGGCTCTGGGGCTGGGACTCCCAGACGGATTTTGCTTCCCATTTTCTCCCGAAGAAAGAGGGCCTTTCCCTTCTGTTATGATTAAAGACGGCCGGCACCCCACCTGCAGCAGGGTTTCTGTCCTTCAAAGAGCCGGCTGATGAAGGAGACCCAGTCCTGTGATCCGGCCCCGGCTCCAGGAGCTCAGCTCCGCGCTCCAGACGCTGGCCGCGTTAATTGCCTTCTTGTCCTTTAAGGAGGCCGGTGGACGGGGAGCGGTCATTGCTCGCCTGCCCGCCTTGCACCCCCAGAGCCGCCCTGGCCCCGCAGGGTGCTCAGCCCCCAAGCGCGCGCTTCTGCACTGGGGGCCGCAAGCCCCTCCCGCCGTCTCCCCTGCAGGCTGCGGGCGAGTCCTCCGCCTCACCCTTCATCTGCCCGGCCCGCGGGCGCTCTCTTTAGTTCATAAATATACTTTTTCTCAGTGTTAAGCAATAAAATATTCACTGGGTCTGAGCTGGGGTTAACAGATTTCTGAAAATTTCGTTGCGTGACAGCCTGCCCTGCATAATCCCTCAGCTGCCGCATGTTCCGGGGCAGAGATGATCTTACGTGTCACTCTCATAGTCTAGAATTACACTTGTATCTGTGTCGCCGGCATATGGGGCTGTGTATACCCCTAGGCCCCGCTCCCTCTCTTTCACGGCTTTTAAAATGATAGCATTTGGTGAAGCCAGCTCGGCGGAAAGTGCACTCGCCTCCTCGGTGGCGACAAAGGCCACGAGAGGCCTGACCACAGCCAATCGCGGTGGCCTTGCGGGGTAATGAGGGGACCGGAGCGAGGCAGCACTTAATTAGACAGCCTCGTTTTAAGTGCCCGATCGGAGAGGGCGTCAGCTGGGGCCGCTCGGGGCACCCTCCCTCCCAGCGTATTGATCGCTGGACGGTGGCGGGGCGGGGGGGACAGGGGGACCTGGGAGATGACGCCGGGAGGCCCGCGTGGCTGGGAGGACAGAGAAGCAGGCCCAGCAGGCCTTTCTCGGACTGGAGTCTCAGAGGCAGCTGGGCAGCTCCGCCTGCAGACCCGCAATAAGAAGGGGGAGAAACGCCACCCAGGGCCCAGTGACCATGCAGGAAAGGGCAGCGTGGGGCCGGCCTGCACCCACTGCTGTGGGTGGGCACGGTGGGCAGCAGCCCCTCTCGGACAATGAGCCAGGCCTGCCCAGCCTTGGCTCGGGGTCTCCCGTCCTCCCATCCTTCCGCCGGGGAAGGCGGCGCCCCTCGTGCGCCGGAGCAAACCCCGCGGTTGTCACCCAGAGGTGGCTCTTGAGCCGAAGCCCTGATGCCACTTGTCCTAGCCGGAGGAGGCGCTGTTCCATCACTGGCCCCGTCCCTGCCCAGCAGCCCCGCTCCCCTCGCTCCAGACGTGCGCCTGCCTTGCACGGACTGTCGGCCAACAGCCGGGTCTCTTCGGAACCGAGAAAAGGTCCCACAGCGCCCCGTGCCTCCCGTGGCACGGCGTGGTCAGTCAGGGTGCCAGCTGGGCTGGGGCTCCGACCTCGGGCGCCTGCTCTGCTCTGTCGCCGTGGGTGGTTCGCGGCTCCGGTCACAGCCCCGCTGCACCGTCCTCTCCGCGGGCGCCCTCCTGTCGGGGCTCGCCAGGGGCGAGCTGAGGGACATCAGTGTGTCCGCACCCGGGGATCCTGTGGGAGATGCCACCGCCACATCCGTCTGCGGGCACCTGTGTGAGGGTCTGTTGCAGGCCTCAGGGGTCAGCAGTGCAAGTGCTGGGTCCCACGGTAGCTCTAGATTCTCTTCGGAAGAGCCTAGAAGGCAGAGTGAGGAAGGCATGTGTCCAGCTCTCATCCCCGGCGGACCTGCCCCAGGGACTCTTGATGCATCCAGAGAGAGGTGCCATGCCCTGGCACTGCCCAGGTGCCCAGAGAGAACAGCTCCAGGGAGGAGCTGCAGCCAGTCGCACAGCGAGCTCTATGCTGCATCACGGTCAGTCGCCAGGACAGAGGGGGACGGCCGCAGGCTGGGCGGGGTCCGAACAACCCCCCTCGTCTCGTGGGGGGTGCAGGTGGAGATGCACTGGACATCACACCAGCAGGGTGAAAGCAAGCATGGACTCTGTCATTGAGGGTGACGTTTCCTGAAAGCGCCCCTATTGTTCTCTCAACTTGAAGATGCAGACAGGCGGGTGGAGGGTGGGGACCGGGGGCGTGCAGGCCGGACATGTGCTGGGGTGGACTAGGGGAGACTCTGGCCTGAGCTGTCCCCATCACCAGCAGAGGACGACCGCTGTGTCCCGGGCTCTGACAGTGTGTTCCCTGACGGGACCTCAGAGGTGAGTGTGTCTCCCTGGGGAGAGGTAGCCCTCGGGCGCACGGTCAGCTTTGGCGGCGAGCGCCAGGCAAGCCAGGTGAGGCCAAGCAGGGCCACCTGCTCTCAGGGGTACGCGGTGAGCCAGCTCCGCCTCCCTGGGACCTGAAGGCCATGAGGACCCAGAGGGACCCAGGAATCAAAGCTCCCGGGAAGGCCTAGGTGGGGTCTCCTGTCTAAAGAATCTATGTTCAGAAATGGCTTTTTCTTGCCAAAAACAAGACAAATCGTGTAAACTGCCGCCCCCCATGTACGTGCCGCATCAGGATGCCTGGGTGTGGACGCACAGTGCGTGTAAGTGGACACACGTGTGTGTCATGAACGGAGCGTCTCCTCAGGCCGCTCATGTGTCCCGCGAGCACCGAACCGAGACCCGAGGTGTCCAGAAACCTGCGCGCTTCCCGCACATAAACCCTTCTCCTCCCTGCGGGCACCCGGGCGGGACCGGCCACTCTTCCCAGCTCCCAGCGCCTGGGCGCCGGTGCCGCGCGCCCCTCTGTGTCCGTGGCCGAGGCGGTCACTGCCCACCGGTCCGGGGACAGCAGCGCTCTCCGGGTAGAGCCGGGGTGCGACGCGGCGGAGGCGTCAATTTACTGTGTCGGGGAGCAGGTGGGCTGCACATGGTGGGTCCTTTTGAGGACACTGGGGTGCTAGGGATGGGGCGACGGCAGCCGTGGGCGCGCCCGTGCGGGTCTTCCCTTCTCTTCCACGTGGTTGTGGACAAAGTCTTCGTTTTCATGGCGTGTGAAGCAGCAAGATTTTCTTTGACTGGGGTGTGTGTGCGCGTCCTGTTCACGAATTCCTGGACTGGGACACAGTCTCCTGTTTTCTCAGGAAGCTCCGGTCGGTTCTCTGACACCGTTGTTTTGCTGAAAAACGTGACGATGAACCAGCCGCGAGGAAGGATGAGCGTCCATCTCCTCCTCCTGTGGGCCTCTAGGGCTTCCGTCCTCCCCCCAGTGACAGCTGGTGCGTGGTTTCGGGGTCTCCATCTGCGCTAATCATCTCGTCTCTCCAAGCACGTTTCCCTTTCTTCACTTTGGTGCTCGGAGTGAGACTTCAACTATGGTATTTTAATTACGGATCTTTTTGTTCTTTCGATTGCATTGTGTTCCGATCTCTTACCTTCCCAGATGAATTCCATATCAGTTTGTCAGTTTTCTTAAGCAGGTCTGCTGAGGTTTCTGCTGCGGCTGCACTGAATTTCGTGGTTTGGAGGAGATTTGCCTTCGGATCACGCTGGAGACCTGCACTCTAGGACCGTGGTGCATGCGCTCAGGTCATCTTCCATGTCCTCTAAATTTTCAGCAAAGTTCTGGAGTTTATTTAGAGGTCATGCAAATACTTGGTTGGGTAATTTCCTAAACATTTTGTCTTTTTTGTTCCTGTAATGGTATTTTTATTTCCTGTTGATCGTTGCCAGTTTGTCAGAATATGGTTGGGTCTGGCGTCTGGCCTTGTATTCACCAAGCCTGCTAACGTTCATCTAGATTGAAGATGAAATTAATTCAGGAATTAACTTGCAGATTTTTATGCATTTTTTATATACACGATCAAGTCATCTAACTGACAGTTTTATTTCCTCCTTTTCCCTCTTTATACATCATATTTTCACTTTCTTCTATTATTGATATTTGGGGATCTCCCATACACTGTTAAATATAAGTATGATAATGGATACAACTGCAGAGAAAAAAGTGTTTAATAATTTATGATTAGGAATTATGCTATCTGTTGGGTATTTTATAGATTCTTAGCAAGGTGAGGGACTTCCATTCTGTTCCAACTTTGGTGAGATAGCTTTATCTTCCTTTTTATACAACTGAATATCAGGTTTTGAATTCTATCGAGTAGTGCTTTGCATATATTCAGTTGATTATATATGTATGTGTGTATGTTTTATTTTTCCCTTTCTTGCTAACAGGATGAATTACATTACTCAATATTCAAATGCTAGACTGACTTTCCTTCGGAGAATACACTTCATTTGGTCGTGTGATAGTATTAATTTTATAAATCACTGAATTCCATTTGCTACTATTTTGTTTAACATTATTATGTCTCAGCTCACAAAGGGCACTGCCCTCCGATTTTCTTTTCCTGTGGTGTCTTTGGCGAGCTCTAGAATAGATTTATGATGTCCTCGCAAAACACATAGCCGAGTATTTCCTCTTTGTTTTACGAATTTCTGTTAAGGGAGTTGAGTGGGAGAATTCAGCACTCACGGCATCTGGACCTCCAGCATTTTCTGTGTTGACTTTAGTTTGTGGTCGATTAAAAATAGACGGACAATCTTTCAGAATTATTTTGATCTGGGTAAGTCACATTGTTTAGGAAATTTGCTCATTTCCTCTAAGTTTTCAAATTTACTGGCACAAATTACCTCAGAGTATCTTTTTCTTTTTATATTTCCTAATACCTCAGGAATCTAAAATGGCATTTCAGTTTTTTCCCTTATACTGCAGTTTGATCTTTCCCTTTTTTGAAAAAAAAAATCTATGTTGTTACGAGTTATTGATTTTCTTCATCTTTTCAAAGAGCTGTCTTTAGACTTGGCTCATTTCATGTATTAGATGCCTGTTTTCAATTTCCTTGACTTTTTCTCACCTCCTTTATTTAATTATGTGTATTATTTCAGGTTGTTTGGTGGGTGGTTTACGTTATTAATTTGACACTTCTATTCCTTTCAAAAAGTTTTCATGATATTTTATTTCCCATACGTTTCAATTTAAATTATTCGGCTGTGTGCATTAATTTTATATATTACTTAGAAGTGTTCTCATTTCTAAGTAGTAGTCCACTTCATGTATTTCAGTTGATGACTCTACTTTATTTCCACTGTTTTCATGGGATTCCAGGCCTCCGGGACCCACCGACCTTGCTCGCAGCCTCGAGCACGACCCGTCCCAATCACCTGCCGCTGCATCTGTGTCCCTGTTCCCGGCGGCTGCGAGGCTGGATCCGCCCGATCACGGTGTGCGGCCCCGGTGTCCGCGACAGCGACTTTCCGCTCCCGTTTTTGTCAATAAATGAGGGAGGGGGCGAAAATCCCCCTCAAAATAGTGCGTTTATCTCCTTCTCCTTCAGCGTTGTCAGTGTGTATGTGAAGTAATTGAAGCCACTTTTCGGGGAAGCGGGGATGAAGTCTGCTGCGTCTCACTGTTGGTGTGGCCTCTTATCTTCTGGAAATTCGTTCATTTGTCTCCTGCTCACTGCTGTGCCTGTTTTCAGTGGCGCGGCATCAGTTTGCTTTCTTCATCTTTATGGCTTGTCTTCCTCCATTCGTCATCGTCAGTGACACTATGTTCTCACATTCGGAGTGTGTTTTCTATGCAGGAGACACATGCACACAATGTTTCTACCTCCGCAGACTTACACGCTTCCTTCTTTAAATTGTATTGATTTCATTCGCGCTAAATGACCTCAATCTACAATCTGGTGGTTTCCTAGTTTCTTGTTAACTTGTTCCTTTACTTCCATTTATTTCTCTTCCATGGAATTAATCAAATATTTTAACTCCATTTGTTCTCCTCTGCCGGCTGTTGAATCGCCTCGTCTGTTGTTTCTCCAGCAGGGTTTCTGATAGTCATCGTGTGTTGGGTTTTGTTTTCACAACTTCCTGAACAATATTAGGGCCTTTGACTGTTTCACATGGTTCACTGATGTCTGCCCTTTTCTCCTCTTCCCCACACACATGCCTGCAGCTCCGTTTCTCTGTCTGGAGCAGACAGAGTTCCTGAGCATTCACCTCCCCTCTGTCCTTTCCTCTCCCCTTTATTCCTTCTACAGCTCTGAGCGTCCACTAGAAGTTTGGGGACAGCCATGCTATTTTTGGATTTCTTTTCTGTTTTTCGTCAGTATCTATTATACATTAGAGTTTTGACAATGCGCCTACTCATGCCTGAAAGCATCTGATCTCAACTTTTTACCCTCAGCCAGCTCCATTAGAGAATAGCCCACATTCACTGGCTGAAGCGAAGCGGTTCTCGAGAGCATCCCCATCGCTCCGCAGTTCCCGCACCTTCTCCGGTCCATTCCCTGCCCCCAGCCCCGGGTCAGCGGCCAGCACCCATGGGCCTCGCTGGTGACTGAGTGCAGAATGCAGCCTTGTGCCCGGCGCCCCGCTCGGTGGATGGCTGACCAGCGCCTCAGGGCCAGGCCGCCCGTCTGCCTGTCTGCTCACAGTTAATGACGTGCGAGCTGTTTGCGACTTCGGGGTGTTGGGAGACTGTGCTACGAACAAGTACAACCGCTGCGCGCGCCTCACTCACCTGGTAAATACCTCGTAGTGAAGCTCCTCGGTCAGCGAGCAGGTTCAGATTTGTTAAAAACAGGACCAGAAACGTGCGCGAACTCAGCCGCTCTTCAGCCTCACGAATCCTCGGCATTTCAGGCTTCTGAACGTCCACCCTAGAGTTTGCTGGGTTCCTCATTGTCATTGCGCTTAGTACAGAGGCCGGTTTCTCCGTGGCAGGAATGTTAGCACAATGAGTCTTGACTTGGTTAAATTCCCCTTTAGAATTTCATATTTTCTGTTACTACAAACGGTGCCTTTTGCATCTCTAACTTATAGGTGTTTGCTGCTTGCTTAGAGAAATAGAACAGCTTTTAAAAAATTGTCCTTTTATTACGAGACCTTACCACGCATATTATTTCTAGCAGCTTTTTGTGGACTCCTGAGAATTTTCACAGGGAAGATCATGATGAATGGAGACTGTCCTCCGTCTTCTTCTCCATTGTGTCTGGCTTATTTCTTTTTCTTTCCTGATTTCACTGGGAAGCCTCCGGGGCTGTCTCGAAGACATGTGACGTTCCGTGGGGGACCTTTCTGCCCCGACCTGGTGGGGCCTTCCTCGCTGTGCAAGCTGCGATGTGCTCCTGAGGTATGTGTGTGAGTGTGTAAACGTGTGTGCATATACGTGTATAGATGTACGTGCGTGCTTGGGTATACGTGCACGTGATGTTTAGACGTGTGTGTAGATTTGCATGTTTGTGTGTATGTGTGCATATGCGCATGTGTGCATGGCATGTGTACACACGTGTAGATGCGTGTAGATGCGTGTACGTGTGTAGGTGTGCAGGTGCGCCTGTGTATAGATGTGTGTCTGTCTGGGGGTGGAAAACAGACATCTCCTCAGACAGCCCAGGGCATTTGGCGCATCCAGGCGACAGCAGCCACCCATTCATCGCACACGGACTGTTCATCCTCCAGGCACTGGTCACGCACCGCCTTGCGATCTGGGGACCGAACAGCTGCTGAGGTGGGAGAAGGTGTCTGAGATCGGCTTCTCTGAGGAGCAAGTCACGATTCCAATTTTATTTATTTGGAACGGTAAAGAGAATAATGCGATCACATTTTATTTGTACAAATGCTGCTTTTCAATGCCGCATTGTGATGTATAATGAAGTAAGATCCTGCCATGTCTTCCCTAGTCTTTCTTTTCTCCCCCTGGAAAGTCACACAATTCATTTATAACATTTTAATATAAAGCTAACACCATATTGTGAGCAAGACTTCATCGTTTACATAATTTCCTTGGATTTAGCACTTGTGGTTCTGTGTATAAATCATAGCAGTATCACAAATTAGAAACTGTGTCCCCGCCTTGTCCATTATGTTTACAGAAGGGTCACAACACCGAAGTGTTCATTCTCAGTCTCTTGGCTCGACTCCAGTCTCGTTTATCATGATCGCGTTATTTCTGTAATGCCGTCTATTAGCTGGAGTCTGTAGATGTGACAATCCACCCGGTGTGCCGAGTCCGAGAGCAGAAATCAAGTCTGAGTCTCATGTCTTACCGTCTCGCCAGCTGATGGTAAGTGAAACCCTAGTTGGGGACATTTTTTGTGCGTATTTATACGATGTACAAATTCACTGTAACATGGAGAGAGAAAACGATCAGAGACGTGGACTCTGGACCAGCGCGTCTCGTGAACAGAGTCGCCTCATTTATTGGATTTGTACAAAGTGACGATTCGGACTCAGGGGCTTTGATCTGCGGGGCCCAGAGATGTGTGTTTGCCTGAAGGTGACCGAGGGGACCTTGGGGAACTGGAACCTTCTCTCCATAAGTCGCTGTGTTTGGGGTCAGCACCTTGGAAATCGTGCAGGGTTGGATGAGCTTCTGTGTGTCTAACAGCAGGTGACATCATGAGGTAACTGCTCAGGCTGTAAGTGACAGAAACACAGCTCAGGAGACCTGGAAGCTCTCGGCCTTGCTCCTGGACGCGTGGTGGTGCCAGTGCGGGAACGCGTCCCTGCTCAGTGACAGCAGCACACACAGGCCCGTCTGCCAGGAAGCAGAGAAACAGCAGAGCTCTGAGTCCCACCGTCGCGTCCTCTAGACAGGACTCTCAGGTAGATGTGAGCAGATGGCATGGGGACAGAGGAGGCCCCCACGGCAGGTCCTGGGCTGGGTCGGGAAGGGTGCTGGTGCCGAGGGGGTCCCAGGCTGGACTGTGTTTGGAGCTTGCGCAGGACTGTCCGGGGTGGGCGCCGTCCCGTCCCACCTTCCCAGGGAAGTCAGATGCTGTCTCATACTCACATTGGTTCCAACCCCAGCAGATGTTTCAGCGAATGTTCCCCAGAGATACAGAGGGAGGCGTGCTGTCAGTGAGACCCGTGGAGGGCCTGGGGGATGACCAAACCACGTGGAAAGACGTTCCCTCAAGGTCTGGTGCTGCCCTTGGGACACTGGCCGAGACACCTGCAGACTGCATGGGTGGCTGTGGGAGCAGTTTGCTTTCCTGGCCAGAGGCCGGGCACATCTGGATGGTCAGACTGATTGTGCTTGGTCCCGAAGTGCCTGTGGGGTCCAGCCAGTGACCAGTGCAAGATGGAGACAGTGACCCAACATCGCGGGCAGATGTGAGTCTGCAGGTCTAGTGCTGTGACATCCATCCCTTGGACCCAGCGACAGTGGGAGGTGCCATCCTGGGGGGGGTGGCTCCTGTGCCAGGATTGGTTAGCTCACCGTGTCTGCTCACAGTGACCGTTCCGGGCCAACTCGTGACTGAGGAGCACTGCCCCTAGAGCAGGACGGTGAGGAGCCGCCTGGGGAGGATGAGGGGCAGGGCCGTCCTGCAGCTGTCTGCGGGCCATCTCTGGCTGGAAGGCTCAGCAGTGACAGCGGTCCAGCCTTCCAGGCCAAGGGGCGTGCACACTATTCCCCACCCTGATCACCTGTCCTCCTGCTCCCAGTCTTCTCCAGCGACGATGCCATTCCTTAGTCACCTTCTGTAACTTCGCCATGATCTGGGCTCAGGCTCCCAACAGGCAAACTCCTTTAGATTGTTTGTCTCTGTTTGCCCTCCAGTACTTCGGGGTCCTCAGCCCCTCACAGGGTGGACTTGCCTCCTCTGGAGTTGACAGAGGAATCTCACCACGCCCACCGAGGGAGTTGTCTTTGATTTGTGAACATGAGATGAGACAAAGATTCCTCCTCCAGCGTGCGGGTGCCTCACTTTCAGATCATAAGTGATGTCCTCCTGCTTCTGCTCCGGCATTCAGGCCAAGTTGTCCCAGGGTTTCTGACTCCTCCTGCGTGCCTGCAGTCCTTTTCCCACTCCTCCTGCAATACCTGGTCTGTAGACACACCCGACATCCCACCATGTCATTCCTTTCAGGTGCCCAACTCCACTCTGCCCAGGCCAACCAACCCTCCCACCGCCAACCCCCCACTGCTAACCCCCCCACCGCCAACCCCCCCACCAACAGCCCCCCACCAACCCC
>RJWH01008902.1:0-26684 GCA_004363575.1 Solenodon paradoxus | reverse complement strand
AGGGAACAGACGGCTGTACGATGCTGCAGCAAGAATCAGGTGCAGGCAGCACCCTGGGGATTTAGTGGATAAGGCAAAGTCCACATCATTCCAAGGGTCTCGGTTCAAGACCCAAGGTCATGGGGAACAATGAAGATGAACTACTGAAAAATTAAAAATAAGTATATGCTTTTGCCTCCAGCCTGCTTGCCTCCCTTCATGTCTGCCTACACCAAAAAATAAAGCAATCAGGAGCAGAACTAAAAGGAGCTCACCAAAGATCTTATCCATGACCAACCCCAAAATTCAAGAAAATCTAATTTGTATTTTATAATAATCGTCATACTTGAGAAGGGCAGATTTCCACCAGAAGAAAACTTTTTCTGAGTTTTTAAAGGAAGTTGTGGGCAAGATGACTGAGAACTCGTGGAGCATTGGCACAAATACACATCAGAGCTTGTCATTAAGAGGACAGTACAGGTGTCATCCTATTGGAAACTTGTACTTTTATGCAAGCAATCTCATGCTTCCCCTGGATGAAATGATAGGGAAATCCTTGTCCTCATCAATAAAGGCATTAATTAATGGAGTTTAAATTACCTGTCTGGCATCATTGTGGAATAATGCTTGACATGACACCTGGATACTGAGGATGGAAGATCTGTCCTCAAGACAGACAGAGAGAACCAGTAAGGCAAAGATCTCTTGGCCAAGGAGAATCATGTCTGAATGGAGCCCCAAGTGAGCTTCTTCCTAACTAGGTAAGAATTATTAAATGAAGCCACTGCAGGGTGACTCTTTATAATCTCTCAATCTCTTGGGAATCAATATCCACAGCTCCTCATTAGAAAAATATTTTTAACAGTATTCAGATCCCTGGCCAGTTCCAATCCTTTCAGACCAACAAAGTGGAAGAGAGAAATTCATGATAACTAATCCCTGATCAGGTTAGATCAGGGGAACTCCATCCTGTTCCCTTCACCTTTCATAATTCTGTTTGACACTTATTTTCTAATTTCAAAATCATTTTTTACAAGATTAGAGATAAATTATCTTTAATAATGACATAAAGAAAATTTATTGCAATTTTAAAAACATGGTTTTTATATAAGGTTATAGTAGGCTTAAATTCATAAATATATTAATAAATAACTATTTAGCTTACCAAATTATAATATTATGGAGCTACAACAACTTAATGGCATAGTTTGAGACCAGAGAGAAAATTGAAATACACACCTTTGAATATTTGATTTGACACGTTTTTTGACAATGTGGTATTGCACAAAGCATGGTACCATGAAATAAAGAGTAAAAAATAATTGTTTTTCCATATAAAAAAGAATGTTACAGTTTATGCAAATATCACCCCAAAGAATACATATGAAAGACAAAATGATTAAATATTTAAAAGATAACATAGGAACATATCTTTATGTATTAGAAATATCAATTCCTACATAGAATAAAATATAAAATCATCAAACAAAGCAATAAAGTCAATCTGTTAAAAATTAAGCCGCCAGTGTTAAAATTGGTACAACCCCTATGGAAAAGTTTGGAGATTCTTCAAAAAGCTGATGATGGAAATCCCATTTGACTTGTGGGTATTTACACAAAAGATACAAAACACTCATTCACAGAAATTTATTCACTCCCATGTTTGTTACAGTGCTATTCACAAGAGCTAAGAATTGTAAATTACCTAAGAGCCCAACATCAGATCAATGAAGATGTGATATATATATATACATATGCGTGTGTGTATGTATATATATATGTGTGTGTTTGTATATGCGTATATACACACACAATGGAATACTGCACAGTCCTTAGAAGAGATGAAATCCTGTCATTTGAATCAACATGGATAGATCTAGAGGGGATTATATTAAGTGAAATAAGTCAAAAGAAGAAAGTTACCAGATGACCTCAAAGGTGGAACGTGAACAGACAAAAGAAAGGAACAGATGAAGCAAAACTAACCCTTGGACACTTGCAATAGAACTGAGGTTACCAATAGGAAAGGGGGGGTCAAATGTTGGCAGAGCCCACTTGACAATGGTGAAGAACACTGGCGAATTGGTGGAGGACATGGTGTGTTGACCTATATGTTACAAATGCAGAACCAATATATAAGAAATTATTTTAACGTGTAGAATTACAATAAAATTATATTTTAAATTAAGCAGCCAACACAAGTGATTGAAGAACGAAAATTCTTAGTTTTTCAATATAATTAGTAGAGAGTAGGATAATAGCATTCCCAGCAAAACAGTAACATTCCAAATAGGAAAACTCTATCCCATACATATTAATATGAATTTATTACTCATAAAAATGTTAAACATCTACTATAATCATCTTATACAGAAGCCAGTGTACTGTATTCTTTTTGTTGACAAACCACTGATTTACAATACTATATAAGCTTCAGGAGTTCAACTTCACATCTTGTTAAATGTATGTATTACAAAACACTCCCAAAATTTTGTTTCTTGGGAAATAACTTTTTTCTGTATCACATTTTAATTATAATTCTGTAGGGTAGACTATACTTGGTTGATGTTTTCACTATTTTAAATATATCTTTCCACTCTATTCTGATTTTTAGAGTTTATTAAGTCCATCTCTCCTGATTTGTTTAAAGCTCTTGTTTCTTTATTGATTGTCTATCTGGATGATCTGTTTTTCACAAGTATAGAGTGTTAAGATCCTCTACTATTATTGTGCTGCTTTCAATGTGCTGACTTTCTGTTGCACTGATATCTTTATCACTCTAAAATGATCATCTTTATCTTCTGTTACCTCTGTATGCCGTAAGTCTATTTCATCTGAGATGAGTATAGCAACCAAAAGCATATAATAGAGAAAGGAAAGCCTCTTCAATATATGGTGTTGGGAAAATTGTACAGCCATATGCAAAAGAATGAACCTAGACCACTCTCTTAACATCATTCACAAAAACTGATGCAAGACTAGAGACTTGAACACAAGACCAGAAGTCATAAAATTATGGAAGACAACATAGAAGAGGCATTCCATGTCATAAGCTTGAGAGAGGTCTCTGGCAATGCAACTCCAGCATCATGGGAAACAAAAAGAAAAATGAACAACTGGGATGACATCAAACAAAAGAGCTTCCTTGAGGTGAAAGAAAACATCAGCAAAACACAAAGACAAGCTAATCACTGGGAGAATATATCTGCATACCTTAATTCTAACAAGGATTCAATATTCAAGATATACCATAAAACTCAGAAAACTCAATATAAAAAAGACAATACAATCAAAAAACGGGAAGAGGAATTGAAGAGACATTTTTCTGAAGAGGACGTACAGCTGGCTAACAGGTATATGAAAAGATGTTGCTACTCACTTGCTAAAAGGGAAATGCAAATGAAAAAATGAAACTTGAGAGACTATTACCAAAAAGTCTGGAAACAACAAATGATGGTGAGTCTGGAGAAAATGAAACACTTTTACATCATTGGTGGAAATGCAAATTGGTTCAATGACTATGGAAAATAGTATGAAGAGTCCTCAAAATGTTGAAAATGGAAAATCCATATGATCCTGCCAACCCACCACTTATTGGCATTTACCTGAAAGATTAAAAATGCTAACTCAAAAATAAGGTACAGCATTTCTGTGAAAACTATTTTATGCTTGAAAAAGCAAGAAAGACGAGAATGATGTTCAGTTACTTTTAGAATTTGGTCTCCAAGCTTGACATGCCTCAGAACCATCTGAGCATTATCAAATTACAAGAAATCAGATTATCCTTTCTTGCCATTTATCCTTGAGTAACATATCCAGGACAAGTAACAGCATGAGAACAGAGAACAGGTTATTTCAGGGCACTCTGACTCTGAGTTCAGATCATCTGACTATTGAGTGTAATCAACTAATGAACCTCTCCTAATGCCTCTGGTTAGCAAGAACAGAGAACTTTATATTACAGACTTACACGATATTTGCAAACCAATCCTAACACATGTAAGCCATGGTCCTCTATCTCCTTCAGGAAATGTGATACGACTTTTCCCCATTAAACTAAAAATCTGAATATAATCCAGAGCAACATTTGTTTTGTGAAGGAGAAAATTATTCAATGGATTAGAAGTCTATGTTCACATGAATAATTGTAATTATTTTCAAAATATTGAGATGAGAAATGAATGTAGAAAACAATCATCCAAAAGTACTCACCATAAGGAACTGTGGTATTGATGTTTCCTGATTTTTTTTTATCATGAACTATGATATCTGGCATGTTTTTCTCTCTGAAGGAAACAATGAAGTAGAAAAAAACACGAGAGATGACTGGAGTCTTTTTTAAAAAATGTTATTAGAGGGATACTGCATTTTGGAATTAACTTGTCTTGTGGTATACATACTAACAAATTTATATTTACATATAGCACAATAGGTTTATCAATATTCCCCCTTTTCACCTTCACTTACAGTTAAATCCCATTTCCACCACCCCTCCCCGGTCACTTCCATACCCTTTGATTTGGCTTTTGTCCCCCATCAAGATTGCATTATTTCTAGCAGTTTTCTCTCACTCTCTCAACTTTAATGTTGTTTAACTTACATCATTCGTTGGTTTTCTATCTCTATACATATAACATGAGCGCAATAATACGATGTCTGTTTTCCTCTTTCTGGCTTATCTCACTAAGCATAAGTCTCTCCAAAACCACCCAAGTTGTTGCACATGGCAGGATTTATCCTTTTTTGATGGATACATAGTATTCTCTGTATATATACAACTTTACCCACTTACCTGTTGATGGTATTTAGGTAGTTTCAGCTTTTGGCTATTGTGAAAAATGCTGCAACAAACATGGGGATGCATATGTAGCTTTGGATAGGTGTGTTTTTAGGGTAATTGCCCAGTAGGGGAATAACTGGATCATATGGAATTTGCCTTCTCAATTCTTTGAGAAATCTCCATACTGCTTTCCAGAGTGGTTGCACCATTTTACTTTCCTAGCAACAGTGAATTGTTTCCTTTTCTCTGCATCCTTTCCAGCACTTGTTTCCTTTTTTCAGATGACAGCCCTTTTTACTAGTGTAAGGTGGTATCTCATGTTGTTTTGACTTGCATTCCCTTTTGCTAAGAGAAATAGAACATCTTTTCATGAACCTGTTGGTCATATCTATGTCTTCCTTGGAGATATGTCTATTAAGGTTATCAATCCATTTTATGATTAGATCGCTTTTTGTTGTCCAATTCTGTGAGTTCTTTGTATATAGGCAAATATATACAAATATATCCTAGAATCAGTTGTGATAGGCAAATATCTTTTTCTATTCAGTTGGATGCATTTTTGGTTTGATGCAAGTTTCTTTTGCTATGAAGAAGCTTTTTAGTTTGATGCAACAATACCATTTGCTGTTGGGGCTTTTTATTTGCCTTGCAATGGGAGTTGAGTTGTCAAAGATGTCTCTTAGGTCTATGTGTCATCATGTTTTGCCTATGTTTTCTTCTACGTATCTGATGGTTTCTCATCTTACATTCAAGTATTTAATCCATTTTGAGCTAATTTTTGTATATGGTGTTAGGTACTGGTCTAGTTTCAACCTTTTGCATGTGACTGTCCAGTTTTCCCAGCACCATTTATTGAAAGACTGTCCATGCCCCATTGCAAGTTTTGCCTCCTTTGTCAAAAAATACATGTCCATATATATGTGGGTTCATTTCTGGGCTTTCAATTCTGTTCCATTGATCAATCTTTCTATTTTTACACCAGTACTGTGCTGTTTTAATTATCATTGCTTTGTAGTTAAGAGTTTGAAGGTAGGGACCATGACTCCTCCAATGTTGGTTTTTTCTTGAGGATTGTTTTTGATATCCTGAGTTGTTTGTTGTTCCAAATAAATTTCATTATTTTGTGTTCTATGTCTGTAAGGAATGTCTTTGGAATTTTGATGGGCGTAGCACTGAATATGTATATTGCTGTGGGCAGTATGGCCATTTTGATCATACAGTTCTCCAATCCATGAACATGGACTATCTTACCATTTCTTTGTGTCACCTGCTATGTCTTTTAGGAATGTCCTATAGTTTTCATGATATAAGTCCTTCACTTCTTTGGTTAAGTTTATTCCAAGTTTTTTTTTTTTTGGATGCAATTGTAAGTACTAATGTTTTCTTCATTTCTCTTTCTGTATTTTCAATGTTGGCATACAGAAATGTGACAGATTTTTAATATTAATTTTATAGCCTGCCACTTTACTGTATTTGTTTATTATTTCTAGTAGCTTTTTACTTCAGTCTCTGTGGGTTTTATGTATATTATCATGTCATCTATGGAAAGTGATAGCTTCACTTTTTCCTTTTCTATTTGGATAGCTTTATTTTTTCTTGTCTAATCATATTGGCCAGAATCTCCAACATTATATTGAATAGTAATGGTGAGAGTGGACATCCTTATCTTCTCCCTAATCTTAGAGGAAAAGCTCTGTTTTTCTCCATTGAGTACAATGTTTGCTGTGGGTTTGTCATAACTAGCATTTATTATGTTGAAGTACATTCTTTTTATACCTATTTTTGGAGGGTTTTTAACATAAGAGTGTTGAATCTTGTCAAATGCTTTTTCTGTGTTTGTTGAGATGATCATATAGTTTTTTTTCTTTTTATTGATATAGTATATCATATTTATTGATTTGAATATGTTGAACCATTCTTGCATCCCTGGAATAAATCCACTTGATCATGGCATATGATTCATTTTATATGTTATTGAATTCAGTTTATTATTATTTTGTTGTTTTTGTATCAATAATCATTAGTTTTCTTTTTTGGTGCTACCTTTATCTGGTTTTGGAATTAGTATAATATTGGCATCATAAAAAGTGTTTGGAAGTTTTCCAGCTTCTATTTTTTTGAAGTTTAAGAAGGATTGGTATTACTACTTCTTTGAATGCTTTGTAGAATTCACTGGTGTAACTGACTATTCTGTAGGGCTTTTATTTTGGGCAAGGCTTTTGATCAATTCCAATTTCCTTCCTTGTGATTGATTTGTTCTTGGTTTCTAGTTCTTCCGGTTTAGTTTTGGGATATTGCACATTTCCAAAAATTGTGTCCATTTCTTCTAGATTATTTTGTTTGCTGCCATATAGTTGCACGTAATATTCTCTTATAGTCCTCTGTATTTCTGCTGTATCTCTTGTGATTATTCCTCTTTCATTCTGGTTCTATTTATGTATGCTTTCTCTCTTTTTATGAGTCTCACTAGTGGCCTATTTTGTTTATTCTTTACCAACTTTTGGTTTCATTAACTTTTTGGATAGTCTTTCTGATGCCTATTTTGTTGGTTTCTTCCCTAAGCTTTATTATTTCCTTCCTTCTATTGGATTTAGGTGTCTGTTTTTCTTTTCTACTTCCTTTAGGTGAAGGTTTAGATTTTTTAATTTGTGATTATTTTTGTTTTCTGAGGTATAATTGCATTGCTATCAATTTCCCTCTTATTACTGCTTTTGCTCATCCCAGATATTCTGATATGCCATGCCTTCATTTTCATTTGATTCCAGGTATTTTTAAATAGCTTCCTTAATTTCTTCCTTTACCCAATGGTAAACAATATATTGCTCAATACGTTCTCCACTCTTGCAGTTTTCCTCTCCTCACTTGGTGGATCTCCAGTTTGATGCCATTGTGATATGAAAAGATGCTAGATATTATTTCAATCTTTGAATATCTATTGAGACTTGTTTTGTGTTCCAACATAAGGTCTACACTTCAGAATTTTCCATGAGCACTTGAAAAGAATGTGTAATCTATAATTTCAGGGTGAAGTACTCCATATATGGCTATTAGGTTCAGCTCTTCTATATTTTGTGTACGGATCTTGTGTCTTTAATGATTTTGTCTGGATATTGTGTCTGGATGATCTGTCTTTTATCAAAAGATGAGTATTGAAGTCCCCTACTACTATTGTGTTGCTGTTGTTATACCGCTCTCCATCCATTAACTTTAAGCCTTTGTTCTCTCTTGACCTTCTGTGAGTTTCTTGCAAACACCACATAGTTGTTATTTAATCTACTTAGTCACTCTGTGTCTTTTGATTGGTGAGTTTATTGACATGTGAGAACTTGCTACAGCTATTTTGATTTTTGCTTTCTGGTTTTGTTTATCGCTTTGTTACTTTTGTTTATCTTTTTGTAAAGTTTTTTCTCTTTGGTTTAGGTAACACAGCCTATTTTACATTTCTTGTAGAGGTGGGCTGGTGGTTACAAACTCTTTCAGCTTTGTTTGATGGGTAAAACCTTTACTTCTCCATCAAATTTGAGAAGAGTTTTTGCAGGATATAGTATTCTTGCCTGGCACATTTTATCTTGTAGTATTCTGAAGACACAATTCCATTGTCTTCGAGCCTGTAGAATTTCTGATGAGATATCTAAGGTTAGTCTGATGGGAAAACCTTTATATGTTACCTGCTCTTTTTCCCTGAATAGCTTTAGGATTATTTCTTTTTCTTGGATTTTTGACAGTTTCACAATTGTCTTGATGTGGGTTTTTTGTTTGTTTGTTTGTTTTGCATTTATACAATTGGGTTCACTGACCTGTATGTTCATTTCCTTCTTTAAGTTTAGGTTATTTTCAGCAATTATTTCTGTGAATATGGTCTCTGTTCCCTACTTTTTCTCATCACCTGGGATATGCAGTATTCTTAAGTTACCTTTCATAGTAGTGTCAGATAGTCCTCTATTTCTTCATTTTTTAACTTAATTTCTTTTTCTTCTTCCTCCTATATCCTTTCAGCATTGATATCCACTGTATCATTAATCCTTTCACCCATTTGGGTTACTCTATCCCTATAACTTTCTATATTATTCTTAATGTCATTAATTACCTCCTTTAAAACCTGTATCTTTTGTTAGTTTTTTTCTGTAGGACTTTAGATTCTTCCTTTTGCTCCTGTTCCAATAGCCATCGAGATCAGAGAGATGTACCAGAGTTAAAGAGAATTTAGGAGGAGTTTATTAGCTGGCAGCTGTTAAGGGAAAAACAGACCCAAATTATGCAGTGCTGAACCCAAATAGTGCAGGGTATTTATAATTTAGTGTTGTTTTTGTAAGTGGTTACATAAGCAGAGGTCCAGCCTAAACATAAGTGGTAACATGAGGTCACCACTAAAGGTAAGTAGCGCAGCAAAAATGCTGTTTCTCCAGCTCGGTTCACTCCTTGATTATGTTTTTGAGGTCACTAGTTCGATTTTCTGAATTTTGTTTCAATTCTCTGAATTTCTTTATTATTGCAGCTTGAAATTGTTATCTGCTAAAAAGAACCAATATTCTATGTCTTCAAAATTGATTTCTGGTGCACTGTCATTTAGTTGTGTTTCCATTTCTTGAGGTCTTTAAGTCCTGTCCTGTTTTTATTTCCCCCACGGTAAGGGTTCTTATTGTTTCGTTTTCTGCCAAGTTGCTCTACTGTCATTTTATATTTTTGACTCTTTTGGGCTTACATAGTGTTTTTTGCTGTGTCAGAGAGTGGAAAGGACTGCTGAGATGGGGAGGCGCATGTAGGGCTGGGAGTCATGCAGCTGTTGCAGCCTGGTGTGCAGTGGGGAGGTTGATTTGCTGATAAAACTTGACGAGCTGGAAGACTTGTCTCTGCTGGCTGTAATTAGGTTTTCCGTCCTCATCAAGCCAGGAGGACCAAGTACTGTCCACAATTTACACCCCCAGGCTGCTCAGCCATTGGCACCCAAGTCCCAAGGAGCCAGAGCCCCGAGGTGCTGAGTGGGAGAAGTGCCTTGGTTCAGTGCTCCTGGTTTAGCTACCTGACCCCAAATATCTCCTTTTCTTTATTCGAGTCAAGAGTCTACGCTATCAGGAAGCCACAGTTCCCCTTCTCACACAGCTCGACCCGATCTTGCCTCTCCTGGAGCTGTCTGTATTCACAACACGACAAGTTAGCCCGCTGCCTCTACTGTTTCCACAAGAGTGGCAAGAGAACCAGCAGGAAGCTGGGACAGAGTCGGCCACTACCGCCCCCCTGGGTCACTGGGGACCGGAGCAGCCACTGGGCCCTTTCCAAAGTGCTCCCATGCCAGTTGCTACAAGCCATTGCAGCTCCAGCAGCAGTCTCTGTAAGTGCCCTGTGGAGAACAAAGGAATTGCAGTCACTGATGAGGTCTCTTTGCACAGCCCCTGTACCTTTCTCAGCCACCTGAAAAGGCTGTTGTACGGCTTGAGCACCTCAATGCTACAAGTGCTCCAGGGAGCTGTCAAAGCTTCAAAAATGCCTCCACGTGTGCAGCAGTTGGGAAAATCCTGGGACTTGACAACGCACCTTGGAGATCAACATGGGTCAATACCATCTTTCGCCCCTCTCCAGAAAATCGAAATCCTGAGACTAATATCATAGAGAAACAAAGTAAGATTTTAGCACCACATGAAGTTAACTTGGCCATTATTCTGAGTATTCATTTTAAGAAAACCTGATGGAAGAAACATGCCTTGTATGCTGCCTATATTCTAGCTTCTTGGGGATGAAAAACTCAGGAACAAAGAGATGGTAATGACAGGACTCATCCTAGCAGAGAGCTTCCTTACAGGTTCCTTTAAGTCTCTGTTCTTCGGGCTGTCGATTAATCACTGACCTTTTGAGTAACTACAATGCATGTCAATAAAGCACCATGATATTCTTGAAAGAGTTACTAACTACACGACTAAAGGCTGTCCCAGAGTAAGGAAACAACTGACAAGTGTGACCTACAGGTAGAAAAGGTTTTAAGTGTTTCTGGCACTGATGGCTTTATCAAAACACAGAAGAAAAACCTCCAATGAGAAGGCCATGCATACCATGGCATTACTGATGAAAATTTCACAACACCCAAGTTTGATGAATGAGTAATAGAAGAGCTGCGAGCTGCTACATCACTGCACTGTGGAAAAAGGCTTCACAATGCTCAGAAACAGAGTACAATCATCAGGATACAGAGTCTGGAGTTTATGATACTATGTACTACAAAGGGTGGCGGATAGCCAGAGAGCAGTCATAAGCTGTTGAGGCAAGCAATTTTCCAAACCTATAAACACCAGGACAAAGCAAGTCTGCATGAGGCAATGTATAAAAGTGAAGCTCGGATTCTAACTTGGATGTTCACCAGCATCTTTAGGATCATGATTGTGCTAACACAGATGACAAAAAAGAGGAAGTGATACGGGGAGTTTTCCAGAAGTTAGAGAGGACAGTCAGGATGATGAATACATTGCCTAGGGAGAGCACATACGAGGACAGGAACAGATTAAAAATTAACAGTTGAAGTTTTGGCTCATTTGTCAATCCAAATAGAGAGAACACTGGAGTATTTGTGTGATTTCTGGGTTTTCTGTTCTTGAAGAACTGACGGAAGTAATGGGGCAAAAAATAAAATGAGTAGCTCTTGAATTAACTGCAACAGCATCAAATGAGAACTTCTTAGAATTTATAATTGTATCATGCACTTGGACATTTACTATATTATTGATCTAAACAATTTGCCTTTTAAAACTAATTATTCCAAACTATATAAGCATTCTTTACATTTGCGTTCTCATGCAATTTTTTCATTCATGTAACATAGTTACTGTAATCACTTATTTTCATTTTAGCAGCTTCCCACTATATTATTTGATCACAATTCACTTAACCTTTCAATAACTAATAGGTATTATCACTAGTGCTTTTATCCTATTTATGTTTATGAATACGCATACAAAATAAAGCCATTCGAGTGGGATAACATCATATTCAAGATAGTATCTCTGGGTAAGAAAGGGGAAGAAGTTTGTAGAAATGAGTGACTTTGTGGGTAGATTACTTCTTACTCTATAAAAAAGAACTGAAGTTGTAATACCAAAATTGCACATGCCCTGTTAGCCACTGACTGAATTATGTACCATAAATTTTGTCTTTCACTACTATCAGTAACTTTTTTACACATTTGTCTCACTGTCCTTGTATACGATGACCACCAGTTTCTTGTCAGTCTAAGGTCCTTGCTTTTGCCTCTTAGCTCCTTCTTCATATTACACATATAAATCACCACAATGAAATCATCCTGTATTAATCTTTCTCCTTCTGGTCTATTTCTTTAATATAATTACCTCAAGTTTCACCCATGCCTTTGCAATGGGAAAGAATACTTTAAAATAGCTGAGTAATTTGTCTCTTCATTTTCATGTTTCCAGATATTTTTGGATTTTATCTTTAACCTCATCAATGACCCACGAGTTGTTCGGAAACCTGTTATTCAATCTCCACATCTATTTAGATCTTCAGTTTTTGATCTTTGCTTCATCTCTAGTTTTACCCACTGTGGTCAGAGACGATGCTTCTAGCATTTCAGTCTTGCTAAGTTTGCTGAGACTTGTTTTGTGTACCAAGATATGCTCTATCCATGTGCACTTCAGATACTCTAGATTCTTTTTTCTTTGAAGGAAAAGTCTGTCTATGACTGTTGGGTACATATGATCTACTGCTTCAATAAGACTTTTATATTTTTTGCTGATTTTTTTTTTGCCTGGATGATCTAGATATTTATTAGAGTATTGAAGTTCCCCTAATATTGCTGTATTACTGTCAATGCCTTCCTTTAACTGTGTTATTATCTTTTTTGCACATGTAAGTGGTCCAGCATTGGATGAATATTAATGTTACTTCTTCCTTATGGATTAACCACTTAGCCACAATGTAGTATCCACCCCTGCTTTGTGTTACCCTTTCTAGGTGGAGGCTTATCCTGTCTGATATTACTATTGCAGCTCCTGACTTCCTTGCACTTTCATTACTTTGAAATATTCTTATGGAACCACTGAATTTCAACTTACGTTTGACTTTGGACCTGGTCATTAGCTTCTTCTCAGCATACCATCAATGGGTCCTGTTTTGTGATCCATCCAGCTACCTTGTTGATTGATTGGTGAGTTCATTCCATTCACATTTAGGGCGATATGTAATGTTAGGACATTATTACTGTCACTCGAGCCTTTGTTTTGTCTCTATTGGTTTATTTTCCTTTGTTTAAAGAAAAGGTACAGGTAGGAATGAAGGCAAATGAAGGCAAGCAGGAAGGAAAGAAGAGAGAAGAGGAGAAAGAGCTTTATTTTTTAATTTAGTTATTACATTTCTTGTTCACCCTGTCTTCAGATCTTAAACCCTGCACCTTGGGACGCATGTGGGACTGCTCGCAGGTGTACTAGACCGCTAGGCCACCGGGCCGCACCCTCCATTTGTTTTTGTTTGTAATTTCCACTTGCATTGGTTTTGGAATCGATTCCTTTTTAAAACTGTCACAGTAATATTTATTATTCACTTCAAAATGTTGAATTCCATTCAGGACGGGAAAATTATATCTCAGTCTGTATGTCACACCATGCCCATGAGTTCCAATGTCCCTCAGTTTTGTCTTCTCTCCTGTTATGTCTATCTTTATAAGACTGGGCTTAATGGCTACCATGAGGATTATCTCTAACTTTACTGGTCTACGATAGATTTTTATGATCTGATGCAGCATCATATTTATATGTCCATAGAGACTCCATGTTTTACTTCTCCCTTTTAGTGTTTTTTTTCCTCTCCTACTGTCTTTGTTTCTTAATTTGAGTTACTTTTTATCACCATTATCGGAATTTGTTGGCCCTTTATTTTTTTCCCTATTGCAAGCACCCTTTTTAATATTTGTTAAAAGACTGGTTTAGTTATGGAAAATCCATTAACTTCTACTTGTAAATGAAGACTTTATCCATCGTATTTAAATAATTTTTCAGTGTATTCTTACCTGGTCATTTTTGTTTTTCAGCATTTTGAAATTGTTGATAACCTCTCTACTGGCCTGTAGGGTTTCCATTGAGAGGTCTAATGGTAGCCAGATGGGTTTGATCGGTTATGTTGCTCTTTTCTCTAACAGCCTTGAGCAATTTTTTATCATTGGATTTTGCTAGTGTTAATAGGATGTGCTTCAATGTATGTCTTTTTAAATTTAGGAATTTATGTGATTTATCAACTTATTGAACTTCCAAGTTTATGTTTTGTGACAGATGCAGAAAGTTCTCTATTACTTCTTTAAATAAGTTTCCTGTTCCTTTCTCCCTCTCCTCTTCAGGGATATCTATTGTCATCATGTTTGTTTTTCTCGAGGTATTATTTTCTCAAGATATTTATCTTATTCCTCTCTCCTCTTCTGTGAGGGTAACCCATGTGATACTGTCTTCGACATTTCTGAGATTCATTATTATTAGAGATAGTCTGTTTATGAAGCTCTGTGTGTTTATTTTTAATTTCTTGAGTGTATTTTTTTATCTCTGGTATTCTTGTCTTTCTCCTTGGTGGAGTAATCTCTTTGTTCTGTCTGTCTTTTCTGAGATCTTCCAATTGCCTTTGGGAAGATCAGTGCACCTCATATTTTTCTGAACTCTTTGTCTTTTAGATTATTACTATCTATGTCAATAGGTTTCCTTTCTTGGGAGATCCTGGCAACTTCCTCATTTTTCCATTCAAGTTTTCTAGGGTTTGTAGATTTTGACATGAGACCTCTGCTTCCTATAAATGCTATGGCTTCTTCTGATTTGTTCCCAGGCAATGACTGCAGTGCTATCACTGCAGAGTCCTAAGAGGTCTGCAGAGTACTGGAGTTTGCGTAAGTGGTTGGTCTAGGTTAGGATTTCTCTCTCCTTCATTCACCTGGTTGCTGGAGATGGGACCAAAGTCTCTGGGTCTCAGTTGATGTGTCATGGGGCTGACGGTGCTGAGGCTTCGTGGTGATCATTCAAATCATCAACAGGGAGATGGGGTGGCTATTAATCTGAACATACATTTACTTCTCCCAGGGATTGAAAATTAAGGCATTATTCTTCTAAGGTAAATAATGTACATACATAATACATCTTCGTTTTAATAAAAGAATGTAGTAAAACATGAATTATATGGGGATTTGAATATATAGAAGAATCAAATGACAATTTGTAAGCATTTCCTAACCTGAACCTTAGTATGAGTGTTTTGTGCCAGTTCCACATATCAATAAGAATTGCTGGGACTGGACAAGTCCTTGTGACTATTATTAAAATTTTCAAATGTTATTGTAGAAATAACAATGAGGAAATTGTGAAAAAAATGATTTTTTCCTTAGAGGACTTAAAGAGGAGTGTGTGTGTATGTGTTTGTGCGTGTGGGTGTGAACAATAGAATTAATTGAACTGGTTTTCTATTTTTATTGAGGTAGTGTATGAGCTCTTTCATTTTTCCACATTCACAGTCTTATAATTTGCAAGTATCACACATATGTTTTAATATTTTTATTATTTCTTCTGTTTTCATTACCATATATACTTTTGGATACTATAATATGTGTATGACTTCAGGTGTAGAAAATTACAATTTCAGTAAGGTAAGTGAGAGAAAAAGGACCATTTAGGGTTCTCACCTATATGATTCAAGACAATCTCATCCTATATATTTCAAAAAAGTAAAATTCACATTTTTATCATATTTCATTAAAACATTGGAGGAACTTCTTTGTATTTAATCAAAAAACACTAATTTGCAGATATAGATGCACCCCCATGTTTATTAAACTACTATTTATAAGAGCCCAAGATTTGAAACTGCCTGTGTCTATTGTCAGATGAATGGATAAAGAAGTACTGTTACAAATACACAGGGAATTCTAAACTAACCTAAAGAGATGAAGTCTCAAGATTGTCTCAAGATGGAAGTAGAATGGATAAAGCTAAGGTAAGTTAAAAGGAGGGTCACATGTACTGGTGATCTCACTCATGTGGAATATAAAGAAACAAAGCAAAGGAATGCAAAAACAATACTGGACATTAACTATATAGCTGAGGTTACAAGTAGGGACAGGGACTGAGGCATGGAAAAGGCGGTGGTGTTCACTGGACAATGACAACTTTGGTAACTTTGGTGTATATGATATGTAACCATATATCTGAGGTTCATAAACCTGCACGTATGGTCTTGGGCTTATATTATTTTCTAAATCAAAGTTACTTCAATAAATATTCACCTAAAAAATAAGGGAAATATGTTTTGGACATCTCACTTTGAGGAGGGTTATTCATCCCATGACACAGATATATTCCAATAGAAACCATGGAAAATTTTTAACCATCTGACTCAAGGAAAAACATTTTTCTGTTTCTGAGCATCATGTAGGGATATGATGGCAAAGAATAGGTCTAAGTTAAGATCACCAACAACTCAGACCCTAAGGAGAACCAGTACTAGGACAAAACGAACAAATATATCTGAATATTTTGTTACCCCTTCAACCTATTTCCTTGTAATAAAGTAAGGGTATTTTAAAGTTAAAGATTAGAGATCATTTACCTTATTATAGTTGAAAGTTTTCTCATGGATTCAGTCAAAATGTCTCACAATCTTATCAAACCACCAAGATAATGTAATGAGGCAAAATACATAGGCAATGAAACAGTATTTAGATGTAAATGATCCTCACAAAGTTATAGTTACAAGTGATAAATCTAATTAATACTAACTGGGTCAAAACACTTGTTCCATTGTAGGTCTAATTCATGTGTGTCACTGACACTGCCCAACCATGGGTTCAGGTAGTAAAGGAAATATATTACAGTTTGAAATAATATGTCACCATAGACACAAAAATAAAGTCAGATTATACCCCAAGTGAAAATAAAGCATGTCATGATATGTTATAGCCATTTTACACTAACCTGATGAAAGAACAATCAATCATTGTGACACAAAATTGATTTGCTTTTTCTCAAAGTCAATGCACATGTGAGGCAAAATCATACAGGAGATGGTACTGTACTAATGAGTTTCTTCAAAACTCCCTTCAAGTCTCTGTTCCTCAGGCTGTAGATAAAAGGATTCATCATTTGAGGAACAATTACGTACATCACTGAGGCCACAGCAATCTTTTTGAAAGACTCAGTAAGCGCAGAACTAATGTAAACTCCAAAAGCAGTCCCATAAAATAAGGAAACAACTGACAGGTGAGATCCACACGTAGAAAAAGCTTTAAGCTTTCCCTCTGCTGATGGCATTCTCAAAACAGAAAAGATAATCCATATATAAGAGAAAAGAATCCCACAGACAGGAACACCTGCAAATAAGACAGCCGTAACGTATATCATGATGTTATTGATGAGGGTGTCAGAACACGCAAGCTTGATGACCTGAACGAGTTCACAGAAGAAGTGGGGGACTTCCAGTTCAGTGCAGAAGGACAGTCGCAACACCATCAGACTGTGGAGAAGGGCATCCAAAATGCTCGTGAACAGTGAGAGTAAAATCAAGATGTTACAGAGTGTGGGGTTCATGATAACTGTGTACCTCAAAGGGTGACAAATGGCCACATAGCGATCATAAGCCATTGCTGCTAGGAGACAGTTTTCTAAACAAACAAAAAACAAAGAAAAAAAGATCTGCATGAGGCAACCTATAAAAGTGATGCTCTGATTTTGAGTTTTGATGTTCACCAGCATTTTAGGGATGGTGGTTGTACTCGTGCAAATATCAATAAAGGAGAGGATGGATAGGAAGAGGTACATAGGGGTGTGGAGATGGGACTCAGAGATGACAGCCAGGATGATGAGCAGATTTCCCAGGATGGTGATCAGGTACATGGATAGGAACAGATAGAACAGTAAAGGCTGTGGCTCTGAATCATCTGTCAATCCCAGTAGAAAGAATACTGGAACATCTGTGTCATTTCTGGGTATCATGTTTATCTTGAACCTGACAGGAAGGAGGGATGTGTAAAAATAAAACAAGTGGTCCTTAACAAAAGCAGCAACATCAAACAGGAACTTAATAAAAGTTAGTCACAGTTTTACCATTCCACACTTAATGCCTGAAAATCTAGGGTGAAAAGCAGGAATCCATCTTAAGAAGCCCTTCAGGAGAATCAGATAACACATGTAGTGGTTGACAATCATAGGTTAACAAAGAAGTATTTTAGAAACACATTTCTATAATTGAATCATTCCCACTGTCAACTATACCTCCATTATAGTTACCCAACCTCTTCTCTCAACTCTCTTAAATGGTTCTTGTATGACTTGGCTAGTATACACTAAGTTAGCAAATGTGTTTTACATGTTAAGCTACATCTTGAAATTAAAGTAAGAAGATATGAAATTTCCTTTAGAATTGTTTCTTATCTGAAACACAAAGACAAGAATGAAGTTATTCAATCATTCTTGTAGAGATTTGTTCCCAAGGTTGACACACATGAGAACTATCTAAATACAGCATTGTCTAAATTTGGATTACATTACATATTCTTGAATAACACAACAAGGAGGTTATAACATGGAAATAGCACTGGAGTATTTCAGGGCAGACTGGATCTGAGATCAGATCATTTGACTGCTCAGTGGTATCTATTGATCAACCTCTCTTAATGCTTCAGGATAGCATAGAATTAACACTTCAGAATCATAATTCACATTGCATGATTTTCGTTCTAAGCTATGTAATTCCACAAATACTTTACTTCTCTAAAGATGTACACCTGTGCTTATGAAACACTGTGTGGTCAGTGTATGGCAACTGCTGAAGTATAAGAGATACACCTGAGTACGGTCAGCAAATGTTGCTTATGAGCATGAAGCTCACAGGACTCTCCTATAGAACCAAAAAGAATTCTAAGGTAAGTAAAAAACTAAGTCACTGAGTTTCTCTGTATTCCCAAAATAGTTTCTTTCCCTAAGGTGATAAGTGGCATAATACTTAAAGCATATCTCATGATAAAGAATATATGCACAGGCTTCTACTGTAACAGGTATTTGGAAAATAGAATTGTACAAAATATTATACATTTACATGATACTTATCAAATAATACTAAGACATGTGAGCATATAAGAACAGTGTCCTCCATGTCTTCCAGGAGCACATGTGATCATGACAACTTTCAGTTATTAGACTCAAAACTGTGAATTTAACAAAGATCAGCATAATGTCAACATTTATTATGCCTAAATGAGGTAAAGTGTTCTTTTTAAAAAAGTTTACTATCTCTGCCATTCTATTACAAAAATATTGGTACTTTACAAAGAAAGAGAATATTAGGAAGCAGCCAGCTGAGTCTCTGTTCTACTTTCTCTCCAGTGTCCTCACTGCCCAGTGACACGTTTACCAAAACCACTTCTGCACAATGCTGCATCAAGACCCAGGGCCAGAAATAAAAGGAAACTCTCACCACAGTTCTTCCCCAGTCACAGAATTAAAGTAAATGTCATGTTTTATAAAAGCAATCATATTTAGGGAAGCAGATCCCTACTCAGAAATAAAGTCTGACATTTTTAGAGAAACTTGAAGAAAATTGAGAATCACTACAAAGGTACATAGAACTGGTCAAAGGAGACAATGCTGGAGTTTCACTGGATCTCTGTTCTAATCTGTTTATGCATATAATCTCATTATTGGCTTTAGATGAAACTGTACTAATACATCTAAACTCATCACCAAAAACATTATTTAAAGGAGGTTAAGTTACCTGTCTGGCATCACTGTGGAATGATGCTTGACATGACACCTGGATCTTGAAGATAGATGATCTGTCCTCAGGAAAGACTGAGAGATTCAGTGAGACAATGGAGTCCCTTCCAAGAAGGATCATCTCTGGATGGAAACTCGGGAGTGTTTCTTCCTGACTAGGTAAGAATCATTAAATGAAGTCAGTGCAGGCTAACTCTTTACAGTCTGTCCCTAGAGAATCAATATCCAAAGCTCCTCATTAGAAAACATTTTAAATGACATTCTGATCCCTGGGCAGTACAAATACAAATTATTACAGACCATTGAAGTACAAGAAATTCATGATAAATAATCCTTGACCAATTTAGTCCAGACATACACCAAACTACTCCCTTCACCTGCTCGTATTCAGTTTAAGACACCTTGTTGTCAAGTGCATATGCATATTCCTTTTCTTACCCTAGAAATCTTTATACAACATTATAAAACAAATCATTTGTATGTAATTAATGATATCAGTAAGACTGGTTGCAATTTTAAGTGCAAAAACATAGGTTTTATATATGGTAAAAGCAATATATTTATAACGTAGCTGCATGCCTTACCAAATATAAATTGTTTCTTACAAAATTACCAAAAAACCCTCCGATGCGCATTTAGCTAAGCCACAGACTATAAATCAATGGTACCAACTGCAGGACCAGGGGACTAGGGGGTTGATGGACAGCCAAATGTATATATGTTTCCCAACAAAATGATTGACCAATATGACCACTCCATCCCATATGCATTGGGTATAAGAAAAGATGTTCCACATTTCTCATTATTAGGAAAATGCAAAATAAAAGAAAGGTGAAATGTCACTACATACAAATGAGCATGGATAATATTCAAAGGATTAAAAACAACAATGTAGGAAAGAATATGGATAAAAAGGAATACATATGTACTGTTGGTGGGAGTAAAATTTGTGCAACCTTTATGGAAAGCGTAACCAAATGTGAAGATTCCTCAAAAAATTGAAAATGAAAATTCCAAAGGATCTTTTTACCCCACTTCTGGGTATTTACCCTAAAAATACAACACTAATCAAAAGAGATACATGCACTCCCAGGTTCACCACAGCACTATTTAAAATAACAGAGATGGAACAAGTGTCCATCAATATGGTTGGATAAAATGTGGTATATATACACAATGGAATGCTAATCAGCTATAAAAATAAGAATTCTATTTATCTTTTTCTTAATCAACTCAGTAATATTCCTAATAGTTAATAATGTTATTTTCATTATTGCAAATTCTAGTCCTAGTCATTATAAACACAAATCAGATGTTCACTACTATATTTTTTAAAGGAAAGGTGCAGGCAGGAATGAAGGCAGGTGGACAGCAGGCAGAAATGAAAAAAGAGGAGGAAGAAACGTATGTATTTATTTTTATTTTAGTTGTACATCTTGGTTGTTATTCCAACCCAGGGATATGAACCCCGGGTCCTTGGGATGTATGTGGACTGTGCTCAGCTACAGCTGGTGGACCTAACTTCTATTTCTATGGTGCATCTCTACTGTATTTTAAAACAGTGAAAATCTGAAATGAATCAACTCCATAAAAACAGATCTATATAATTGAGCATATATGTCCATGAAATATGCATTACTTAAAAATTATGTAGTATAGTACTTACGATGCAACTATTTTTATATGAAAGTATTTCCCCCACAGTGGTTCATGCAAATACATCAGAGGTAATATTAAAGTATTTGGGGGTATGAATATATATATAGGAAAAATTCTCTGTTACATGACAATCAGTAAACGATCATTTCTTAGGCAATTTTTCTATCTCCTATATATATAACCTTATATACTTTGTATGTTTCTTTAAATATTCTAGCTATTTTCATTATATGGTTACCACTTAGTACTTTACTAAATTCAAATAAAAGATTAAATAACTAAAGATTAGATTAGAACTGAAAATATTTTAAATGCTAACTGTTTAAACACATGTCAAATCTATGAAAAACATGGTACATTATGCTGCATATAAAACACCCTGTGAAGCTTACATATGCAAATATAGATACATAATACAATATCCATATATACTGTCAATAGACTTGTAAGTGACCACATGATTTCAGTAAAAGATTATGTTCATTATACTGTTACATGTAGTAGATAATGCAACATCACATGTATAAAGTTTGCTCCAAAGAGTGAAGGAATTTTGGTATTACCAAGTAATGTTACTTTGGTTAGACAATATACCTACCACATGTAAAAGCTCACTTACAACAGATGTTTCTGATAATATATTTTTGTGAAAATATAGTGTTATTTACTATAAGATTGTTTTCACAACATAGGCAGTCTTTATTACACTCTATAAAACTCAGATATACAGAAACTGTATATACAAATGACAAATGTGAATAAACAAAATGGAATCGATAGAAAACATTCACCACACTTAGTGCATGAACTGTACACTGACATGTGACCTGTATAATAATTGCTTCATGGAGGGTGTGATTCCTTGTGTCTGGGCAGTGCTATTCCTTTGAAAGTGTGTGCTAAATACACAAAAATATAAGTGTGTGTATATCTATATATACAGACATATACTGGTGCATATGAAAAGTTGTGAATGAATATAACTGTATATGTGAGTAAAGACAGTATTATTTGATGCAAGAATGCATTCACCCTACTTATATGTATTTGAGTATTTTGTAAAGGCAAATATGTAAAAGATATATCTGTCTATATTAACTTTAGTAACAAGTAATCAACATCGAATTTTGTTTTAGAGAAGTCCCCATTGAAACCCAGATGACCCAAGGTTTGAAACTCATCCACTGTGTTAAGAGGCTGACCTTTATTGAGTATCAGTGTGTGAACAGTATACCGATGCCTCTTTCTCTTTGGTGTGATGCATCATTTGCGGACACTTGTAAAAATGGAGCATTTTAAGATCTATTTTCCAAGTGCAGCCTGTCCTCTACTGAGTCCTCTGCAGACTGATGCTCTATAGTCACAGGGTGTAGACCAAGGAGAAGGGTGTTTCCTGTGATAGCTGCCCCTGCCATGGAGCCCCAGTGCCCTCCAGACACACAGCACCTTTCACTCTCCAGGGTTCTGGTGGTAGGGGACTCTTAGGGCTCAGGGGTCACTGTGTTTCTTTGCTGTGCTGCTCTGAGTCTATCCCTGTATCGCACCTTTCAAGGAACATGAGAGAAGTTTGGACATACATAAAGTCTCCCCACTCTGATTCTCTTCATGTAGGATATGCTTAGGGAAAATTAATGTCTGAGGCAGGAAGGGTGGACATAATATTAGTAAGGAATTAACAGGTGAAGACATTGGGGATATGTGATGAAGAGATTGCCCTGAGTGCTACCTGAAGTAAGGGATTAAATGCCACCAGGGTACGGCCATAAAATGACAATAATCAATAAGTATATATGGAACGTCAAATGAGGAAATACTCTATGTTGACATCAGTAGCATCTTCCTGCAATACAGAATGCAGAATTGTGTGCAAATTGGCAGTATGGAAATTATATTTTGAACAAAATGAAAATAACTTTTAAGGTTCTCCTGAGAAATTTAAGGTTCCCTCAAAACTTTCTGACAAAATATTAAGTAGCAAGATTATTTGTTTTTGTTTACAAATATTGACGAGCTCACTTAAAATTATCTTAAATGAATATAAAAATTTAACATGATGTGAATATTCTTTCTTGCTTTGAAAATAAAAAATTCACTGAAAATATTTCTGGCTAAGCTATAAAGAAAATATGTAAGCTTGGCATACCCTGGAGGCTCAGATAGAAAGGTAGAAATTGGGTGTGGACCTTGTCAAGCTCAAGGAACTGGGTTTGTCACCTGGACGTTTAGAGGTCAACCAAAAATAAAAGTAAAACAAAAAATGTTTATTCCTCTCCTCCCCTTTTCCTTCCTCCCTACCTTCTTTCCTTCTTTAAAAGTGCTTCTTTGTCTTTCTTCCTATGATTTAAAAATGTGTAAACTAATATAACAACAAAATGAAATTCATCTACTCTTCAAATTTTCAACATATTCAACATGACTGTTGAAGCTTTACATAGAAATTAAACATTAAGAGATTTAATAAATCATGCACAAAGTAGCATTTTTCATCCATGGTTAGTCAACAGCTATGTCCACAAACAAGATGGGCACATGACTGCATATATATTTTCACAACCTATGAATGTTTTTCAGGTTTTCTCCCCAGAAAAAAATAAAATTTCTGAAAATACTATAACCTGATATACATACTCAAGATCCTCAACATGGATACCTAGACAAAGTAAGTCTTGCTAAAACAGTATATGGGACCTGGAAGAAATGGAAAACCTGAGCAGAGCAATCACAAGCAAAGAAACTTAAGAGGTAATCAAAAGCACTCCCAAAATTAAAAGCCCAGGACCACATGGCTTTTCTAATAAGGCTTACCAAACCTTCAGACAAGAATTAATATGTATTCTTCTCAAACTCTTCCAAAATATTGAAGAAGAGAACAATCCCAAATACTTTTTATGAGGCTAACATTGCATTGATACCTACAGCTGACAGAAAATTACAGAGCACTATCTCTAATGAACATGGATGCAAACGTTTTCAACAAAGTTTTAGCAAACTGAATACAGCAAGCAATACATCAAAAAGATCATATACCATGACCAAGTGGGATTTATTCCAGAATGATTCAACATGCATAAATATGTAAAGGCAATACACAATGTCAACAAAAACATGGAGAAAAACCACACAATCATATCAATAGATGCACAGAGAATGCATTTGACAAGATTCAATACCTTTTTATGTTTAAAACCCTCCAAAAATAGGTACAGAAGAAATGTACTTCGACATAATAAAGGTTATATATGTATGACATGCCCCCAGTCAACCTTGTACTCAATGGAGAATAACTGAAAGCTTTTCCTCTCATATCAGGAACAAAGCAAGGATGTCCACTCTGAGTATTATCATTTAATATAGTGGCCAATGCAATTAGACCAGATAAAGATATAAAAGGTACCCACATAGGAAAGAAAAAAACCACTATTTTTTGATGACACAATATACTAGAGAACCCCAAGAACGCACATAAAAAGCTACTAGAAATAATAAAGTGGCAGGCAACAAAGCATTAAAAAATATTTTGCATTTCTGTGTGCCAACAATGAAAATGCAAAGAGACCTGAAGAAAACAATACCATTTACAATTGCATCCAGAAAAATGAAATACCTTGCAACAAACAACCAAAAAAAGTAAAGGACCTATGCTATGAGAACATTAGAACACTGTTAAAAGGAAAGAAGATGACACAAAGAAATGGAAAGATATTCCATGTTCTCGAATTGCCAGAATTAACATAATCAAAATGGCCATATTGCCCAAGGCAATATACGGATTCAATGCTATCCCCTTAAAAATTCCAAAGACATTATTCACAAAAGTACTCCCCCCAAAAAATCTCAAAATTTATTTGGAACAACAAACAACCCAGGATAATAAAACGAATCCTCAAAGAAAAAACCAGCAGTGGAAGAGTCATGCTCCCTGACTTCAAATTTTACTATAAAACAATAATAATTAAAATAGTATGGTACTGGATTAAAACAGATCAATGGGACAGAATTGAAAGCCCAAGTATAAAACACACACACATATGTGTGTGTATATATATATATATATATATATACACACACACATATATGCGTCTAATAAAGGAGTTTCTTCAATAAATGGTGCTGAAAGAAGAAATGGACAGTCACATGCAAAAGGCTGAAACTAGACCACTAACTAACAGCATGCACAAAAATTAACTCAAATGGATTAAAGATTTAGATGTAAGACTAGGAACCATAAAATACATAGAAGAGAAGAGAATGTGGCAAAACATTATTGGACATAGACTTAAGAGATGTCTTTGGGAACTCAAATAAAATTCAAAATGAATGAGATTACATCAAACTAAAAAGCTTCAACACAGCAAAAGAAACTCACACAAAACCAAAAAGGCACCCAACTGAATGGGAAAAGCTATTTGCCTATCACACCTCGGACAAGGGGTTAATATCCAAAATATACAAAGAACTCATAAAGTTGGCCAACAAAAAAACAAGCAATCAAATAAAAAAAAATGGTCTTAGGACCTTAATAGACACCTCTCCAAGGAGGACATACAAATGGTCAACAGATTCATGAAAAAGATGTTCTACTTCTTTTATCATCAGGGAAATGCACATCAAAACAACAATGAGATATCGCCTCACTCCAGTAAGAGTGGCTATCGTCCAAAAAAGGAAACAAGTGCTGGAGAGGATGTGGAGAAAAGGGAATTAATTCATTGCTGGTGAGAGCATAAAATGGTGCAACTGTTTTGGAAAACAGCATGGAGATTCCTCAAAGAATTGAGAATGAAAATTCTATATGATCGAGTTATTCCCCTGAAGGGAGCAAACTATTTCATGCATGCCTCTGCAAGATATCCCAAGGCAGAAGATCTCTCATAACAGAGCTATAAGCAAATAACAAAAGACTGCAGCTGAGCTTCTAATGTTCAACCTTTAAATATTCTAATGTTCCCGATAACAGCTAATGTTTGCAGGGCTCCCTCGCTTTGCAGCATTCTTATTATGTCTTTTCAACCTAGCCCTATAAATAAATCAGAGTCAGGGTCGAGGTCACTGCCTCTCAGAGAGCAGTGTCCCACCTGGCCCCTGCTTTTCTAGATGTATGTTGTCTGTCTTTCTTTAGGTTCCGGTAGCCTCCCCTCAGGGGCCTTTTTATCAGCTGCATGGGTCGTGGCAGGTGGCACCGAGAGACCTCAGTATGGAGGAACTATAAGAAGAAGACAAGGAGCCAAGGAGCTTGCTTCTGAAGGTGCACATGCACTGGATAAGGTTCAAGTTCAGGTAGGAGTGTATTGAAATTTTACCTAAAAATGGGGAATGAAGGTTCTTCAGAGAGAATCCTCTATGTGCAGATGTTGAAATCTATGTTATCAGCTAGGTTCAGTGAGGTTCACACTGCACAATCCTTGAATTTTATACAGAAAACTTGCCCCTGGTTTCCTGAGGAAGGGACCTTAAATGATGCTACTTGGATGAAAGTAGGCCAGCAACTGCAAGATCCTTATACTGCCGAAGGCCTACAAGGTGTTCCCATTACC
>RJWH01008901.1:0-26707 GCA_004363575.1 Solenodon paradoxus | reverse complement strand
GATGGATGGATGGATGGATGGATGGGTGAATGGATGGATGGATGAGTGAATGGATGATGGATAGAGGGATGGAGGTAGATAGATGGATGGATGGGTGGATGGATGGGTGGATGGATGGAGAGATATATAGATGAGTGAGTGGATGGATGTATGGATAGATAAGGGGATAAAGGCTGGAATAAATTGTGCTAACCATTTGGTCATTCTCCAAATGAAGGAGAAAGTGTGTGACAGATGCCTGGCAAGAGCACCCATTTTATGCTTAGACTGGCTTCCTCATAGGGCCCTGGTGGACCACCTGGTGGGAGGAAACTGACAGAAGAGACTGAGGGGGCCCACTCACTAAATAAGAATACAATCAGTAGCAGCAGGAGCAGCCTTGATGGCCGTCCGAAGTACTGGCAGCAGAGTGAATGTGTAAGGAGTCCTAACTACGTCCAGCATGTTTTTCAAAGTGCTTTCCATTCTGACTTAACTGAATTCTCCTGATAACTCCAAGAAACAGATACCCAGCTGTTTTAGAAATACTGGTTACTGAGGCACAAAAAGGTTAAGTGACTTGTCACAAAGCAGCAGAGCTAGGGTCTCGACTCCAGCTAATCCTTGAACCTGTCCTGAACCGCCTGCAGCAGGGAGATGATGAACATTCCTGGGACAAAAATCACTATTAGACGGAGTACTCCTAACCTGAGAAAGAAGTCTGATGAAAGAAGTGACACTAAGGGCTGTGGCCTTTGCACTAGAGGATCAAAGGGGAGGGGAGCTGGGGACAGAGGTGCCCCGGGAACTGTGGATGTAGGAACTCTGGGTTCACATGGCAGAGCATCGCGGAGGGGAGGAAAGTAGTAGTCCCAGCAAGAAGTGACAGCACATCTCTCTAGGACCTGCTGTTTGCCACGCACTGTTCAGACATTATCTCGGATCATTTTCCCAGCAACCGGAGCAGCCTCACCAGCCCCATCTCTAGAGGAGACGACCAAGAGTCTCAAGCTGGTGCGGCACCAAGAAAAGAGCCGTGTTGAGATCAGGGCTGTTTGACGGCTGAGCCTACCACGCGGCCCTTCGGCCTTCCACCTGATTGTGACCAATTAGGCGACTTTCTTGTGATTCTTTAAAAACTGCAGGCATCTCAGGCTGAAAATAAGTGCTCTGGATACGGGTCCTTCTGGCTCCAGCAGGCCATGAATCCGCCCCCGGGGACGAAACATCTGCCACCACTCACAGGGGTGTACTGAGTCTTCCCGTGTGCCGGGCACGGGGAGCTCACTGACCACTGAGGTGGCTCGTGACAGCCATCTGCAGACCAGGGACGGGTGCCGCACAGCGGCAGTGGGGACGGGCACCGTGGAGCTAGTGAGATCCTGCACAGCATCGCCTCGGGGTCAGCCACCCGCAGCTGGGCCTGGGACTGCCCTGCAGGGGCGCACAGCCTTCCAAGCACAGCTCCCATGACACAGGTCTTGGCTTCTCCGGTAAAAGTCCAACACTGTGAAGCGTGCTGAGACTCGAGCTGGGGTGCCTGGGAGTTCGCAACTGGAAAAGACACTAAAGACACTCCCGAAGAAAGATGCTGAAAACGGATTTCAAGTAAACGAAAAAACAGAGGTCGATCTAGTTTGTTCAGTCTCTTTTTTTTTTTTTTTTTCAGTGATAGGGCTCTCATCGTCCCTATCAATGTTTGCTAAAATTCCAGCGTGGCAGGTAGAGTAATTGCCCATGAAGATGTCCATATTCTCATGCCCAGAATCTGCGACAACGTTAGGTGCGGACGAGGCAGAGGGGATTTCAGGTGGCGGGTGGAATTACGGGTGCTTGTCAGCCCACCTCATCGTGCTGTCTGGGTGGTGCCTGCAATCACAAAGTTCTCAAAATAGGCGAGGGAGGCAGCAAAAAAGAACTGGAGAGAAGTCCCCTTGAGAAGGTCTCGGTCCCAGGCTGCTGGCTTACAGCTGGACGAAGGGGTCACAAGCCAAGGGAAGCAGGGGGTGTCTGATCTGTAAAAGGCACGGACACAGTTCTCCCCGAGAGCTTCCAGGATGACCAGGTTCCTGCCAACACCTTGATTTTAGTCCAGTTAGGTCTTCACAGAGCTTCTCACCCCCCGAATAAAAGACAGTGAATCCGTATGGTTCTAAGTCATTACATCTGAGGTCGCTGGTTAAGGCGGTAGAGAAAATGAACACCCCCCAGTTCCTTTATAAAAGTATTTGTGTCACAGAAGTCATACATGAACACATTTCTCCCCTAAAACACGCACACTTGATGACCAAGGCTGAAGGCGCCCGGGGTGTTATCTGGGCCTCCCCCACTCCACGCCCGTCTCTATAGAGAACTGTGTGCGCTGCGGGCACAGCAGGCCATGGTCTGTTCTTACGCAGCACAACGCGTCTGACGCCGGATTCCCATCATGAACCAGTTAACTCAACCCCGCCCCCAAGGAAGACAGTTCACAAGTCCAGTGACTGCAGAGGGACCACAGAGAGGGTCAGTGCTCCTGGGAAGTGGCCACTGGAGTACCTTTAGGATACCTTCTGTCTCCCTTCCAGTTATAAGTCTTCCCTTCCTGAGCTTATGGTAGGAGCTAAGTTCTCCAAGCCTGAATCCATTAAGCATTCATTGCATAGAACAAGAAAGGTACTTGTTAGACACATGGGACCGTCTGTGACGTAAACGCTATGCAGACACAAAGCCTGAGACGCACAGGGAGCAGGATCAATGCAGACCACCAGTCCGACCAAGCTTTGTCGCCCAGAGAAAACGAACACCTAGAAAGCAACCAGAAGTTGTTCAGATCATACCCTCCCCTTTTTCAACCCTAGACATCCGATATTTTTCTCAAGTCTTGTATCTGTTCCCCCAAATCTTCTGGGAGACTGCTCGCAGATCACAGATTGAGTCAGACTTATAGATCCCATTCTTTGACACCTTCCCTGGAGCCACCCACAGGCCACTGGGGCTTGCTCACACTTGGTGTCCACTCCGAGGTCACGCCTGGTTCATGTCCTGAGACCAGCATGGATGCCCTGTCCTCCGAGATGGCTCCAGGTCTGGTGCCCTGGGTTCTCCCAAGGATGAAGGCACTGGAGAGGGGAGGAACTGAGCGGGGAAGGCTGTGAGGACACACAGGCCAAGGAAAAACTCCTTTCTTGGCTGGCCTGGGAAACCAAGTCCCAAGAGTACACTTTCCACCTCAGAGAGATGCCAAAGTACTGAGACTGTGTGAGGCGTCACTGTCCATGGGCCTGGCTCATGGCCTGTGTTCCAGACCTGTGCGGGCACTGGGGTGGCCAACACTGCTCATTCAGGTCACTTCTCAGCTGTGATAGAGACTCCTTCTGCCGATAGCCAATGCTATCAGTCTGGTGATTTGGCCTGGCTGGCTCTCAAACATGAGAACATATTAGCTCCAGGAGGAGAATAATCAACATACAATCAAAAAGACAATAGTACAGGATCAAAAAGTTTGCATTAGTTCTAGATTCCTGCCTTTATATGGCAGGATGGCAAGATGGAGAGCTGTCGAAGGAAACTCTGAAGAAGAAAGAAAAAGGAAGCTGGAAAAGAACCCTCAGAGACCTAGTGTCTAGAGGCTAAAAAACGGAGAACAGAGGGGCTACTCAGAGACACACTAAGGGTGGGGTTCCCCAGGAACGATGGAGGGGGGTGCACTGAGGACTGTGGGAAGCAGGGTGCACTGAGGATTATGGGAAGAAGTGGGGTTCACTGGTAATCACTGGGAAAGTGGGGTTCAGTGGGACTATGGATTCAAGTTCCTCCACTCTTTGATCTGGAGTACAAAAATCTACCCTTCTGGCTGCAAATGGAGCAAGTCAAAGAGAAACAACAGTATACATGGAGTGAGGAGCTGAGGCTACACAGGGGACCTTTCTTTGGGACGGGTAGACAACTGACCTCTAACGTAACCCAAGCACCTGTTGTGGGTGCTACCAGGCAGGCTCTGAATCAGCAGTTGCCACATGGGGCAGAAGATGACCCATGAGAATATGTCCTGATCGCCTCACCAGCTGACATCTCATAACCCGTGGGGCCAGCTCTGGAGAGAAATGGGTTGACCGTTCCAGAATCTTCTAACGGATCACGTCCAGGGATAGCATGCATATATCATTCCATAATGCATTTTCCAAAATCCTTCCTAATTCCTGTTTCAGTTTTGCCATTTCGTCCATTTTTAGATGAAGGAAGAAAGAAAAATGGCCATTCATGCATTACAAATGTACTTAAGCTACAAAACCACGAATTACTAAAATGCAATGAATGCCTTAGAAAGACCAGGGTAGGGGCGCACAGAGGCTTCTCGGCAGAGCCTCTGTGCGCTGGGTCTATGTATAAACACAGCTCGAACCAACTGTGGGACGTACCAGCAAAAGTGCGGTGGCCAGTAACGGACATCTGTATCAGGGCCTGTTCCCAATCAAAGGAAAATCATTCTTCTTGGTGGTCTGACCACTTAACCTAAACAAAAAGGACGGAGCCAACTTTCATCAATGAGCCTTTCTTCCAACTGAAAGAAAAAACAAGGTAAAAAATGAGAACTGGCTACTGGCTGTGGCAATGTTTTGCCAGAAGGTTGATCGTGATGGCTTTCGGGTCACGGGCAATTTCTCACTTTAAACTAACGTGAATCCTCGATCCTCAAGGGCTGATGGTCTGAGGAGGGCTCCATGGCACCCACAATCCTTCTTGGACACCCAAGTGGTAGGTGAGCCACATTCTGCCATTGTATTATTACTGAAAATGAGAGGCTTTTCATCCTTAAAACAAAATTTTAAAAGAGCTCATTTGTTCAGACTCCATGGAAGGAGTCTTGTTCAGTATCGCAATGATTGAAACTTGAATGGCCTAGTGACTTGGAAATAATTCCTGGGCGCAGAGAACTGGGCTCTTTCTTCCAGAGGAAACTTGGGAGGAAAAAATTCTAAATATCCCTGCAATCGTTCATTAGACTTGACAGTTTTGTTCCTCCATATTTTCCAGTCACTTTTTTCTATGATGCTCATTTCACTTCTAAGTGGCCCAAGCGCTCATATGGAAGTTCTGTGGCCCTTTCCCCCAGTACTGGGGAGAGAGAGTGGGATGGAAAGACAGAAGAAGGAATAAGCAAAGCTGCTTAAACTGGAGAGGGGGAAACTGGGAGTGGTGGGGAGTATGGATAACTTGAAACCACGTACTCCTCTGACACTCTGCTCAGCTCCTGCCAATTGCTGCCCGCCCCTTGAGGTTTTCAGGTCCAATGAGAAAGTAAGGTTTCAGTATGAAATTTCTCAATTTGTATGTTTTTCAGCATTTTTAAAAAGTGTGTGGGCAAGACATACCTGCCAGCAGGCAGTGTCTACTAAAGCAGAACAACCCTCAGGGTCTCCTCTGGAAGTCACAGGCATGGCTCTGGCTCGCCCCTGGGCTGGGGCAAAGCAAGAATGAAAGGGGAGGAAGAGAGGCAAGAGGAAAGTCTGGGAGTGAAGACTAAGATTTTTTTTGTTGTATAAAGATGAAGCACGACAGGAATGAAGATAAGTAGGAAGGCAGACAGGAAAAGAGAGGAGGAAGCATTTTACTTTATTTTTATTGAGTTGTTCACACTGATTGTTCCCTCCAGCCCCAGGATATAAACCTAGGTCCTTGGGATGTACGTGGACTATGCTCCTTCAGTGGCAGCTGATCTAACCGCTACTCCACCAGGGAGCATCCAGGTTAAGACTTTTGAAAGTGATACAGTTGCCTGTCAAGTTTCAATCCTGCAAGAATGATAAAAATGCTCAAAAACCTCATCTAATTTTAGCATGAGTTACTTTGGTGCATGAACAAAATTTGTGGTTCTATCAGCCCCCTCTCTATGACCTACATTCTGCCAAATGCCTCCTCCAAGGAGAAAGAAGACAGGCTCAGCAATACCTGCCCGTGCGGCACTGCCAGGCTGAGAGGTGTGTGTCACGATGCCCACACTACCCAGGTGAACCACTGGTGACAAGGGGCAGGCCTGACATACACTTCTCTGTCTCACTTGCTCTCTGATCACAGGCAAAGAACTCTGAGCTCTTGGAGCGTGTATTTTCTTAACTTGGGACCTAAATCCTTCTTTTATGACTTTTTTTGTCTCATTGAGCATGACACAGAGCCCAAAGGAGTCTTATTCCACCTGAGAAAAAAAATGTTACACTCTCACAATCTGAATTAGCAGATTCCCCCACTCTCCTTCCAAGTTCCCACCAATGGAAGCCTTTCTTGGTTAGTCTTAGCTGGGCTAGAAATCAAAACCAGATTCATCAAAGTACAATAAAACCTGCAGCAAACTGTTCCCTCCATAACTGAAAGGTACTGAAGTTTTCCTAGCTGACAAACAGGCAGTATCCACAGGCGTGCAGAGAGGACCTCCCCTCCAACTCTAGCAACTCCCCACAAAACAGCTCTACTTAAAGCAAACTAACAAAATGTAATACAAAATGTTACTTATGAACATTGCAGCCTGATTGACAACAAAAAGCCATGAGATATTTTGAGAACAACTGGATAAATCTGAGCAGCAACTAGGTATTACTTTCTGTTAGTAAATAATTCTCAATTTCACACAGGCATGTTAACAGCGATAAATGTGATTATATAGAACAATGCCTTTAACTTTAGAAGATGCCTGCCAAAGTACTTATGGTTAGAATGCATGGATAGATGGATGGTTGGATGGATGGTTGGATGGATGGATGGTTGGATGGATGAATGGTTGGATGGATGGTTGGATGGATGGATGGTTGGATGGATGAATGAATGGATGGATGGATGGATGGATGAATGGATGGTTGGATGGATGGATGAATGAATGGATGGATGGATGGATGGGGAGACAGATGAACAAATGGGTAGGCTGGGGGAAGGATGGATGGGTAGACAGATAAACAGATGGATAAACCAAAGCATGGCAAAAATTAACAACCATTGAGTGTAGACATGGTTGTTCATTGTATTAGAGAATGATTTAAGTTTTCTGTATGCTTGGTGATTTCCATAACAAAAATTTAAAAACCTATTATTTGCAGAATGTCAGTGTTTTTATTAACTTTAAAAACATTGTTTTATTGATGTAACTTTGATTTACAAAATAATATTATTTTAGATATGCAGTTCACCCTACATAAAAAATGTGACGCATACCACACCTATCCCCACGGTCCATTAGACCCCACTAACCTTTGATACCCCAGGCCCCTTCCCTTCTGGTAACCTCAGTTCTGTTATCAGTGTCCCAGGGTTAGGTTTTATTTTGTCTGCTTCATTTCTGTATTTTCCACATATGAATGAGATGATACAGTTTTTATCTTTATGTTTCTCCTAACTTTTTTCACTTAGCATAATCCCCTCTAGTTTCATCCATGTTGTCACAAATGACAAGATCTCATCTTTTTAAGGCTGTATAGTATTCCATTGGAGATCTATATAGATACACACACACACACACACACACACACACACACACACACACACACGCACCCTATCTTCTTTATCTGATCACCTGTGGAAGGGCACTTAGACTGTTTCCATTTCTTGGTTACTGTAAATCATTCTGTAATAAACATGGGGGTACATATATCATTTGAATTAGTGCTTTTGTGTTTGGGGAGTAACACTCAGAAGTGGGATAATGGGATCATACGGGATTTTCATTCTCAACTTTTTTCAGGAATCTCCATACTGCTTTCCAAAAGTGCTGCGCTGATTTACACTCCCACCAGTGGTGTCAGTGGTTCCCTCTTCTCCGCATCATTGACACCTGCCACTGTCAGTCTCTTGGGTGGCAGCCATTCCCACAGGTATAAGAGGATAGCTCATTGTTGGTTTTATTTGCATTTCCCTAAAAACAAGTAAAAATGTTTTTCATTAAGAGGAAAGGGGGACCAAGTGAGAGCTGCTCCCACTAACGGTGTGGAGAAGGGGGTCTGGCTACTGAAAGCCTGACAATTGTGTTCAGAACATCCCTGAGCACTTGACCCACCCCTTCATCTGACCCAGGAGGGAAGAGACCACAAGGCAAGTGAGTGAGAAAGGGGGCCCAGGCATCATGCCACAAGACAGTGCATCATGAGGCAACCAGCCTCAGCTGGTGGAGTTGCAGCTGATTTTCAGGGGTCTCAGACACTGCTGACTTTATCATCCATCCTTTGTCCTGTGGAAAAGATGGTCCTCAGAGACACACACTTCACGTGAACACTCTCCTCTCCCTCGGCCCCCAGTCGACTCTGCCTTCTGGTGGAGGTAAAGGGTCTCATTCTGGGCACATAGGGGAACGATTGGCAGCACTGGACCCCCGTTCTGAAAACACAGACACCCTCTAAGTTATGTGCTGACATACGAGACAAATCCCTAGGAGCTGTCCCCCAGGGGGTCCATGTCTAAAAATGGCTTCCAATCATTCTGTTTCAGTGACAGGAGAAAAAATGATATCTTGATAGTAAAGGATGTAAATTTACTGCGTGGTTGAAAATGGTGGGTGAATTGAAATTATAAAGTAATGAGTCATTTCCTGAAAAAAGTTGAGCCATTCATAATGCCTCCACATGCACAACTATTTGGAGATGTTAGTAGGAGAAGAAACAAAACAAAACTAATGAACCTGTCCGGAAAGTATTCCTAAGTGTATGTACTTTCTAGAAGACACAATTGTATTGTCAAAAGAAGACGGAACCAGCTTCACGACCACTGCTGACAACAATAAAGCTACCTCCTGATTTTCACTCAGTTCCTTCTGTCTCAAGCACCGCCCTTCATAAGTAAAGCACCATCCACAGTTCAGCTCCCCTCACAGGAAGCCCCACCGAAGAAGCAACACCGGGCCGCACCGGCCAGATGTCACCGTCTCCTGGACTCCAGGTTCCCACCACATCTCAGGCCACACGGCGGCAGACACAACGTGACCCACTTCTTAGCCCACATTCTCAGGTGGCCATACTGATGCTTCCACAGTTCAACAAACGTGGAAAAAAATGAGAGCAGTCTTGTAACCGATTCCGTGTGTGGGCTTTGTGCTTTCAGACCCAACTATTCATTCTTCCTCGTTGTTTCAACTCACAAATGGACGCGATCGGGGTTCACGGTACTCCAGTGTCCCACAAATGCACCCCTAAAACTAAGGGGAGCGGACGCCAGGCACCGCGGGAGGAAGAGCTCACGTCTGGAGTTAGAGGGCAGAAGGCAGCTTTCACTTTCGACCCACAGTGCCACATAACGGGTCACTTTCGTCGCCCACTGAGCTCCGCTCTGGCTTTCAGTCCTCTGGAGGCCTTGGATCCTGGACCGCGATGAGGCTAGGGCCCCACCCCCAGATACAGGAGACCCGCCATTCAACCTCATGTCAGAATATCCTCCCGCCTGTCTCCAAGGCTCCTGTTCGGCCACAAAGCTGGCTGAGACACAGCTCATCTTTCTTTGCGCACACCTTCATCAAAAGCGAGGAGGAGGAGGAGGAAGGCGGAGGAGACAAAGAGTAGTGTGTAGCGCTGAGAGGAGCTAACGTCTAGGACTGCCTGCTGCGTCCCAGGGACAGTGGTGATCCATTGGCATGTATTCTTTCCTTCTTTAATTCTGACAGCCCAGGGAGGACAGAAACTCCTACAGAGGAAGGCAATTGTCCCAGATCACACGACAGTAAGGGGCAAAGCTGGGATTCAAACCCTCGACTTACCTGCTCTGTCATATGGGGCCTCCATGTTCTTTTTGCCTGGAAGGATCTCATCTCACCCAGCAGCTCCGCATCCTGCCCAGGCATTCTGCCCTGTGAGCCACTTCTGCACAGCCTGGCTGGGAATGAGGGCTCCTTTTCTAGCACCCCACAGAACTGCACCACATGTGAGGCCTTCCAAGCAAGGACCTCCTACGAGCTTGTAAGGCTGGGCCTCAGAACTTCTGTGTCGTCTCAGGTGCAGACACCTGGCTTAATGGCTGAAAAGCCATCGTACGCTACTGTCCAGGACGAGCTGGAGCAGGGAGTTTCTCATTTCCAGGTTATTAAGATTTGACCAGTTCACGCTTCTGTTGGTTGTGGTCATTAAGCTCAAGAATTTGTTCTGCCTCCTTTCTAACGATTCTGTGTGTTGTTATGTTACTGAAGCTCAGCAAGTATCAAGCTATGGTTTAAAAAAATAAAAATATAAAAGAACCTAATTCAGTCTTAAAGTAAGAAAGAAGAAGGAGAATAATTTGCAAATATGGAAGAAAAAAAAAGCAAATCCTTGTGTTTAATACACACTACAAACAGAAAGGTGAATTGGTTTAGTGGGAGGACTGGACATCTCAACAGTTTAAAAAAAGTTCAGAAACATGTCTTTAGTCCTTGGACTTCGGCAGTTTACTGGAAATTGCCTGGGTGCCTCTTAGGAGAAAATTAAATGGCCTATCTTTTTGGCATCCGCTGGAAAGCATGTCTTAATAAGTTCTACAAATGACAGACCGAAGACTCTTCTTCCAAAGTCTCCACCCAGAGTTGTGGGGGATGCTGTCAGAAGGCTCCCTATGTGGTGTCATAATTACCAGCAAATGGAAAAATCCAGAAATCCAGGGGCCCTGGAGCAGGGTTCAGGGGCTGAGGGCAACTGTTGATCCATGCAAAGATCAAAGCCAGGCAGAAACCCTGCTTGGGTTTACACAGCTGTGTGCTCCGTGCAAGAGCTAGAAAGCAAACACAGTCTGGGCTGGAGAGAAAGATCTTGTAATCAGGAGTATGTGGGTGTCGGTGACTCCCTAGGACAGCAAGTGAACCGGGAGGCCAGTGAGCCACCTCAGTCCAGGGCCAGAAAAAGCATCTTGTATTCTCCCAACCCAGGACATATTGGGTTGGTTTGTTTGTTTCTCCCCCACACAAAAAAATCATACCCACCTAGCCTTCTAAAGCTTGAAGATCATTTTTTAGCAAAGAGGCAAAAATAGTTTTTGAGTTTAATAAACTCCACCAACAGAAGAGTGAATTGGTCAAATCTTAATAACCTGGGGATGAGAAACTCCCTGCTCCAGCTTATCCTGTTGAGTTGCTGTGTACAGCATTGGAATGAGACCCAGAGCTCTTAAAACTCCTTTAGGCGCATAAATTCCTAAACTAAATAATAACAAAGCCATATGTTACTGTATTTTTAGATATGAATTGCTGTACAATGCACAAACACAATGGCAGCGCCCTGCTATCATTTAGATTCATTAAAAATAAAATCATCTCATAAGCCTGCAAAACGTTGATTTTTAGTTTTTATTTTTTTGGCATTGCAAAAACATTCATATTTCCCCTGTGTACAGAAGTATAATTTCTTTACGTGGTTGTTCTCAATGTCTTGAACTTGATATACATGGGATATTAGGAAATGAAAATAATATATTTGTGACTTCCTCATTGCGTGTATTAGAAAACAATATGTTTTGCTCATTAAAGGCGCCAATATAAATGCTATAAACCATGAAATTACCTTTGAGCCCTTCCTGAAATAACCAGTTCACAAACAAATGATCCATGTAAAAAAGGCAAGAGCAGATTACAATAATAAGACTAAGTTACATTTTCATTTCAGGATTGTTTTTTTAATGTAGGAAAGTATTATTACTATAAAACCAACATCTGCGGCAGGTACTTCCAGGGTATATAGGAAACACTGAACAATCCAGGTAAATTAAAGACAATCAGTTCAAAGTCGGGCCTTTCCAACTGTCCAAAACGGGAGGCAGAGCTCAGAGCTACAACAAATGACCTCAATCAAAGAGCCTTACTTTGGGGTTTCTCGCTTCAGGGGGCTGCTTTAAAAGCAATGATGGCAAAAGCATTTCACTAAATAAGTCAGGTGTGTGTCCTGCCCAGAAAGTAAGAGTCTATCTTACAACAGACAGAGAGAGTTGTGTACGACAGGACCCTAGTCCCCGAGTCCATACTCCAGAACTGAAATCAGCAGGGCCCTTCGTCAGTGTGACCCCACCCCCAGCCACACCCCCAGCATCACCAACATCATCAGGAAAACTAGAAATGAAGATGCTTGGGCCCTGCTGCGGACACTGGGAATCAGAAACTGCAGGTGCAGTCCCCTGAGGACTTCCCCCAGGGGACTCTGCTGCACACTACACTCCAGTGTGAGGGCCAGCGGCTCCGTCAACACCAGTCATCAGTTTGCTGATGCTGTCTCCTCCAGGGGTCTGGAGAGACATCTCCAGCGGTTCCTCCAGGCTGCTCTTCATCTACGCTGCCCACCAGAAAACGACACCCCAGCCTGCTGACCTACACGCTTCTCTCTGAAACGCTGCTCTCTCCACTCGGGCTCGTCTCCTCTGCAAAGCTGCAGATGGCGTGCTTAGTCAAACACCTCGAAGCCCAGGAGACACCAGGCTCCTGAGTCTCCTCCAGGTTCTTACTGTCAGTCCTGCCATGAAACAGGCCAGGCTGAGTCTGTCCTGGGCAGGGAATGGCCCACGTGTCTGATCTGAGAGCCTTTCTGCTGAGCCTCAACTAGAGAGCCATGTGATTCCCTCGGGTCAGATCGCGTTCTTGATCCAGTCATCCATTTTTTCGTTTGCTCATTTTCTGAGTTATTCATGAAGCCATGAAACAAACATTGGCCCAATTCTTTTCCTTTCTTTTTCTCTTGCTTTGAGCACAAAGCCGTATCAGACTATCCCAGCCTTCTCAGAACTCAGGTCTACTGGGGAAGACACATACACAAATAAACAATTATAATACAATGAACAAGTAAAAGATGGAAATCAGAGTCAGTTACACACACACACACACACACACACACACACACACACACACACACACACACACACACCCCACAGACCAGGTGCAGCAACTGATGAGAGGAGGGGCCTTCTCGACCGCAAGCTCTCGAAGGCAGAAGTGGACCTCGTCTCTGTGGCCCCGACCTTAGCACTGACTTGGCGCAGAGAGACCAAGTGAAGCCCAGAAAAAGACTCAACTGGACAAGCTGTAGGGAACTCACGGGAGAAAGTCAATTCCTCAGGCAGGGAGGACATGGAGGCTTCCAGCCGTATCGAGGAGGAGAAAGGGGAGCTGGCTCACCCAGGGTTTGGCAGCAGAGGGATGGACGAGTGGAAGGCAAGATAAGACTGTGTGGGGAGCCTCACTGCTAAATGTGGAAGAATCCTGAAGACAGCTGTGAATCACCTTTCAGAAGACCCAAAGGCTCTTTTGTGCTGGGACAAGGTCATGCTGGATTGACGGCAGAGAGAAGCTAGTTCAAGGGGTCCACTCCATGACCAGCCCAACGCTTCTCTCTCTCATCAGCCTGTGAAGGGGGATGGAGGCCCACCTGCCCTCGTCATGCTTAGAGGAGACAACTGACCTTCAGGGAAGACACACAAGTCCGCCAAATGGTACAGAGCTATCACCAGAGACACTTGTGACCATTTTTCTAGCCTTCTGTGTCACTTAAAGAATCATGGACACAGTTACCAAAAGTAACAGTAGGAGGAACCCAGACAGCACACCCTTACAGCTGCACTGTACCCCAGGGAGCTGGGAGACGAGCGACAGCCTCCTTTGAAATCCTTACAGTAACGCAAAGTAGGGGCAAGGTCCCCTGTTTGCTCAAAACGGCTCAGAGAGCTGACGTCACTTGCCTGGCGTCACGGCGAGTAGGCAGTGAAATAAGGCTGACATTGAGGCATCACTGACCCCCAAGCCCAGGGTGGACCCGACCTGAGCCAGACAAGAGAAAGGCAGGGAAATTTTGGCGGCTACAGTGGCAGGATGGACAGGCCAGGAGCAGAGGACCAGAAGGAAATGGTGACTTTACCAGAGTGCCCCCGCGGGTGCAGAGTGTGTCTTCATGAGGCTCTAGAATGTACTGACGTCCTGGAAGAAAGTGTCTAGTCTACAGGAATCCTCGCCAGTCTTAACCCTTTCTTAAAAACCTCACAGCGTATTCTGACGACGTACACACTCAGCCCTGCAACTGCGCTCCCTGGAACCATCTGGCTCTTCGGGGATGTCGCCGAGTACTGGAGGGGAAGGCAGGGCGTGGAAACAGAATGGAATTTCCTGCTATATTGTGCAGGGCCAGAATTGCTCCATCGTGTAAATAAACTGGGGAAGATTTTTTTTTTTTTGTCTTTTTTCCTAATGATATAGAACATAATCTTTCAAGTAAGTCCTAATTTTAAGTATTCTCAGTCCAAAAAGAGAATTATTTGGAACATATCAATACTGCATGTGGGTGTGATATGGTTTGCAGGCATAGCTATAAAAAAAAATACTTGGCTCTGTTAGTTTCCTAAAATTGCTGTGTTGTTGCCATTTTTATTGGGTTAATTAAAAGACCATAAAAATCAATTCAAACATGTTTGTTTGCAAATAGATTTTTAACTTTTATAAACTGGGTTTTGTTGCTGGGCCAAAGATAAGAAATTGACAGACATCTCAGGGCATGGGTGAGGTCATTCATTCATTCATTCATTCATCCAACCGAAATCCCCTACTATGAGGCAGGCACAGATATGGGAGTCCTCGTCACCATCATTCTGGAGGGAGACAGACTCTGAAGTCCATCGTTTAAAACTGGGAGTGGCAAACTTTTCCTTCAAAGGCCCAGAGAGTCAGTATTCTCAGCTTTGAGGGCCACGCTTTATCCACTGCAACTACTCAACCCCGATCATGGGAAAGCTGCCATGGACACCTCAGAAGCAGATGAGCACGGCATGTTCCAATAAAACTTATATTAGGGACATTAAAATGTGAATGCCACATATTTTCATGAGTCATGAAATATTATCCCTCTTTAGATTTTTTTTTAACCATTTAAAAACATAAAACCATTCTCAGGCCAAGCAAAAGCAAGTGGTTTGTGGAGCCTGGTTTATACTGTGACACAGTGAAGGAGAACGTAGAATTGTTGACTTCACATCCAGAAACAAAGATGCTGGGATGCTTGGCAGGTCAGTCCAGGGGCCACAGGGTTATGCTATCAATCCAAGAGCGCCACTCGAGGTAGGTGAGGGCCATTCCCTCCTTCGGCTATTGGCCATCGGATTCTCTGCTCATTTCCAAAATGGTGTCTTGCCCCATCCCCAACATTGGCCTTGGGTGACTTTCCCTGCTCCCCGGTGGCCTTGGCAATTTGCTCCCCACTTGATAAACTGCTAGTTTTTGGGTTTTTTTTACAGCCATTGTACAACTTTGATGCAAAGCCAGCCCAATCCCTTTTGAAAATCTGAAAAAATCTTAGCCCACAGATTGAAACTTGGAGCTCCAAGTTACAAGCAGAAGGCAGTTTTCACAGTCAACTTCTGAAACTCTCCAAGCAGCGGGCTCAGGCGGAAATACTGTGAGGCCTCCGTGCTGCTCCCAGGCTGCAGTCCTGCCTCAGTTGCTGAATGTCAGCCACCAGCCAGCTCGCTTCTGATGACAGAAACATAACGGAGTTCATGCGAGTGGCCTTCAGTGGGCAAATGTTCAAGCACATTAAGGTTTTAATATAATTATAATTATAGAACATGTTCAACCAATTAACCACAAATATGCTGTTTATCTGAAAGGCTGCCAACGCTGTGAACTGCGGTCAAATAACATCAGGCTGTGGTCCTTAAGCAAAGAATACACACTGAATCAAAAGGGAGATCAGAAAGAAAAGGCAAAAATAAATATTTTATTTGATATTTTATGAATATTTCCTCAAATGCCAGATTAAAAGATGTCATATCAACTTCCCATATATTTACTTGATGAAAGCAGATTTAGTGAGTTCATGACACTATTGAAAAACATCATAAAGCAGAGAGCGAGCGAGGGGGCGGGGAAGTGTACTTTGTAAACTTCGAAGCCATGCCCTCCTAATGACAGACTCGGTATCATGTAAAGAAGGAATGCCAATTAGAACAAGTCATATTTTTAACATACTTAGGAACTTCTCATCATTCCTCATACCGTCCTTAGTTACAGTTGATGAGTGACCATTAAAAGTCAAGCTTTGCCTTGGTAACTAAACTAAATAATAGAAGCTGTCTCCTAACTTTCCTCTGAAAATAATTAAAAAAGCCAACCGCCACCACCAGCAGCCAGTGGCACAATCTGTGCTGCTGTAAAAGCATATTTGGAAAGTGCTCCCTAAATAATTAAGCTATTCCTTTTACCATACTTCCTATATTACAGAAGTCATTTTCCCACCAAGAATCGATAAGTCATTCCCCACGTCAGTCATTTTTCTCCATTTAACGGAGTGGACGAAAGTCCGACACTGCAAGCTGCATTACCTTTGAATTATGTGTGTAATTTAAAATTCAAAGTACTACACTAAGGAGCTTTTTAGACTGACCACTCTACACGCGTTCATAAATAAGGCCCCTCGCAGACCCCTCTGGCAGGTCTAGTGAACGGCAGGAGTTTGCAGCGCTCAGCTGGGGAGCCAGCAGGAAGCCCGCCGGGGACCGGACGCCACAGAAACGACTGTCTTTTCAAAAGCAGCACAAAGCCGCCTGCCATACATCATTCACCAGGAAGCGGCCCTATGTCTTGAGAGTCACGGTAAGGCTGCTCTACAGCATCTCCGCTCTAATTACAAATAAGCACGTGGCAGACGCAGACGGGCCCGTCAGAGAGTGCTCTGCAGCCCCGGCCCAGAGTGACTTCCCAGGGACCAAGCTGGTAGAACTCCAGCACAGGTATGTACTGAAGGAACTGTTTCTGCACCAGCCAGTGAAACACATCAGAGGGAAGGGAAAAGCACAGAGATGTGTAAGTACTGCTACTGCGTTGTAAAGAAGTCATTAAAATGACGTATAGACCTGTAACTGAATTCATGAGTGGAGATGCTCCTGATAATAAATGAAATACAATCAGCTGATTCTTCCAGAACATAAAAATAGAGTGACTATGAAAAAACCAGTGAAGGCTCACCCCCAGGGCTCAGCGGCTCGGGTGCCGACAAGTGAAGTCCAAGGACCTGGGTTCTCGAACCCTGACCCGGGCCAGGAGAAGGAAAACAAACACACACACATACAAAACATCCGTAACAACAGAAAAGTCAGCAAATATGCTTGACTCTGTGAGGTACTGATTCACACTGTAGGTTAGTAAAACTGTAATAGGAAAAGAAAAGAAAACAAAAAAAAAAACAAATCGTGTCAAGGAAACAGCATTTCTCTCCAGGGCCTGCATGACTTGATTTAGAATTTCCAAAAAAGAAGCTGACCCTTCCAGCTAGGATGAAAAAAAAGGAGACAGTGCGACACTTTATTTTCAAATGTTGGGTCTTAAGAAAACACAGCCCCAAGTCCGATTTTGTAACTGGGATGTAAGTAAAACAGTGGATGGCTTGGTTTCCCTTGGTTCATGAGTTGGCTTGTTCACCTTCACGGAATCCTGGTCTCTTCCTGTTACCTGTCACTCCAGCACAAGAGAAGCCATTCTTCCAGAAAGCATGACCTTGGATTCCAAAGGTTCTTTCTGCCCAACTCACTGTATGATCGGTGCCTGGAGGCCCTGTTCCTTCCCACCGCCCTGTAGTCTAATGATCTTTTTTTCCCCAGCTCTTTTCCATTACTAAGTAATTCTGGTAACTGTACACATTCCCCTGATGTGGAACAATCTTAGCCCACTGGAGCCTTACTAAATCTCTCTAGGACGTGCCTTCTTTGGGTCATCAAAAAATCAGCTCTCCTTGCCTTGGTTTTATTCCTGCCAACTTAGCATTCCCCAAACAAATCACTAAAAATGCCTTAAAAAAATCATTAGCTCTCATTTATTCAACGTGAACATCAGCATGGCCTGAAGCACAGGGAGAAACAGACTGGCAGAGTTCTGCTGCCAGCACTGAGCAGGCCCTTCCCAACGAGCTCTCTGTGTTCCCAGCAAGACTGCAGCCAGAGCTGCTTCCAGGCCATTCCAGCCCGAAACCCCGACTCTCCTTCCACCAGCTGCCAGGCAAGTATGCTAGCAGAGAATGTGTGAGAAAAGCAGAACCTTCCCGCTGGGTGTAAGTTTCACCTGGCAGCACTCAACAACCTCGAACTGTGAGACACCGCCCCCCAGCCCCCAGCCCCCAGCCCAGGATGATGGCTTTTTTCCTTCCTAAACTTGGTTCGAATTTTTCTCACTTGAAAATAAATAAATACATAAATATATATATATATATATATATATACATATATATATATATATATATATATATATATATATATATATATATATATATAGCAATCCCCACCGAACACACAAGATACTTGCTGGCAAATCACTCTAAGGAATGGTACTGTAAATTAGGCCTGTAAATTAGGGTCCAGCCTATAAATTAGTTCCAATGAAAGGACATTTCATCGGAGGGTATGGATATTCTGGGCACCTCCTGCTTCCAGAAGGATTACATCCGGGGAAGTCAAATTTGTAAAGGGAGATGTCGCAAACGTATGGGGCTCCTCCTGGATCTAAGGGGTCCGTGAAACTGTTCTGTCAATATCGTCCTGCAGAAGTATTCACTACTAATGAGAGAGGGACAAGAAATGCTGTTTTCCTCCGGTGGAAAGACAACACTGCACGGTGAACAGGCTGTTTTCCAAAGCCGTTTCATGAAAACGACCATCAGAACCACATCAAAAGTCAGACCAACCTGGCTGAAATTGCTACGAACAGATCACATGTCCCTTTGATGGCCTTAAGGTGCTGGCCCGCATCAGAACCTCTCAGGAACGAATTTCATACATGTGTCTGCTGAAAAAGGAGAGGTAAACTCACCGATAATTCAACACGCTGTCTTCTGCCCGCTGACCATATATGGTTCGTGTTTCACCTGCCATATTAAATAAAAACTAAAGAGTAGTTGCATCTTTTCACTTAAAATCCAAGGCTGTGACTAGAGGTGACTGTCCAGTGTCCTGAGTGCCCTAGACATTCAAAACAGTATTGCTTCGTTTGCACAGTTACCAAAATACTCACTCAGAATGGTTAAGTTACAGGGAAACAAAGTTAGTTAAATCTTAGAGAAGTGTTCTTTTAAAATTGCCTGACGATCAACATCTGTCTTAGATGACATAACAAAAAAAGGAGTGGCTTCAGCTCAAACTTGGGAAACATAAGCTGCACTCATTTCTCATTTAGAATTTAAAAAAAAAAAAAATGCCATCACTGTAACAACTCATGTCTTCAATGGATAATTCTACTTAATTCATCATTTAAAAAGGATTAGAAGCAGATTGCTAAAAGAGAGAGAGAGAGAGAGAGAGAGAGAGAGAGAGAGAGAGAGAGAGAGAGAGAGAGAGAGAGAGAGAGAGAGAATATGGAAATTCCATGATTCAATTATTCCTCTGCTGGGTATTTACCCTAAAAATGCAACACACTGATGTGCAGAGATGTGTTACACCATCATGCTCACTGCAGTATTATTTGTAACAGCCGGAGCTGGAAAGGCCCTAAGCTTCCATCGACAGATGAGTGGATAAAGAAGACGTGGAATATGATTCCGCTATCCAAAAAGCCCAAGTCCTGCCATTTGCAGCAACATGGATGGACCTAGAGGGAACCAACCAAACAAACTAAATCAGACAAACAAACAAACAAAAAAGACTTTTAAATCAAACAATCGACTTACAATCAAAAGAAAAACAATCAAGTCAATGGTTGTTGGAGGAGACAAGACGGGGAAGGTGGGTGAGCAGACATTGGGAGGAGGGTTCACGGGACAATGAGAAAAACTGAAATCAAGGTGCATGTGTTACACATACAGATGTGCATTTTCTATGAGGCGCAGTTTACACCTATATAATGTGGTAATGCAATGTTCCTGCAATACAATTCATTTTTAAAAAGATAATAAAGCTAAACGAATAAAATAATCAAATAAGAATCTAACCGTTTGGTTCAAAGAGTTGACTTGGCAAGGCAGAATCAGAGGAGATGGTCCTTTTGCCTGGTCTCTGCATTTTCCCTTCTATTTTGATTCACTCATTCCCTTGGTAAGCCATGGAAACAGCACACTCGGAGCCTTTAAAATGTAGGAGACGTCAAACAGAAAAAGGGAACACGCCTCCCAGGGTGCCTAAGAGATGACAGCACATGGGATTGCTCACTCAGCTGTGATAACTGCAGCTCCTGCTGAACGAAGCGCCTCTTGTGGGTCAGAAGTGTGGACGGTGTCTGTCACCCTAGAAGCAGAACGTTCTGTCGGCGAAGAGTCCCAGGGCTCCACGCATGGTGGATACCTGGTGAAAATCACGCTCTAACCACCTGAGCTCATCGTTCATTCCAGCAATTGAAAGGAATCATGTATGCTTGGGTGACTAGACATGAACACATCTCAAAAGAAAAGAAAAACAGAAAAGCTAAGCCATCTGAGGCATCTTTCAGCAAAGTAGAGAAATTGAGATCATTTCCCTACAAAGTCCAGCACCAGTTCCTGCATGTTTTCGAAATTTCATGTTATTTTTGTTTTTTTGTATGCTTACCATACCCGGTCCTGTTAAGCTACAAAATCTCACACACACACACACACACACACACACACACACGCACGCACGCACGCATGCACGCATGCACACAATACCACACAACACAAACACACACCAGCAAAAACATTTTTAAAAAGGAAAATGTACCATAAGATTAATTTAGAAATCTGGATTGAGTGTTTTTAATACAGAACTAACTCACTAGGAAGACCCCTGGCAGTTAGGAGACTGATACACCATCCCAGGACCTCACAAGGCGGCTGGGTGAGGAGCATGTAATTAATGAGAAGCTACTCGTTGACTCTCTTCTGCTTTGCTGCTTCCTTGGAGTTTATTAAGTCTTCCCGAATAGATTGCTTATAAATCGTGCCCCAAAATGCATCCATTCACACCACAGTTATTTTTCTCTTTTAGGGGAGGAAAAAGAATCAAGTCCTGGAATCCAACTTTCACATTTTCCTTAATTACACACGAAGACATAATGCATTACTTTTCTGTATCCACAAGAGACGGGCAGACTGTAATTTTTATTGCATGTTAAGTTTTGACTGGATCACAATATTATTAAGCTTTAAATCAGAGGATTGGTGCCTTCAGTTCACTCTAACAATACTAGAAAGTAAAAGGAACGAAAAAAAAAAAAAAAAAGAAAGAAAACAACACCTCATCTGGGGCTGTAATATTTGCTGAAAAAAATCTACTTCAAAACATTAATCAAATTTTTCGCCTACTGGGCAACCATATGGCACAGCAGCATGTGAGCCGCACAAACTTGCTGATCTCCCGTAACTGGGTGCAATTAATTACGCTGGCTGCATCCATCTCTTGGATTTTCGCCTTGTGAAAAAAAGTATTTATTGCAACAGCTTTTACAAAACAAGGGAATGAAAATCACAATTGATTAATGAGCTGAATGGAAATATTTCCGTTAGCAGATTTTTAAAATGAATAAGGATTAATACCGTGGATGGAAATGAACATGCCTCGAGCTCTCCTGGTACTTTTTGGATTCCCAAAAAGGTGGCAGGCGGGTGGGTCGTGGGCGCGGGCCACTGGAACATGCATAATTCACTAGCAGGCTTTAGATCGCAAGTAATAAAGCCTTAAACTAGTGAAGTAATAAAGAGGTTGGCTTTACAAGATGCTATCCTGGGAGACAAAAAGGCTCGTTCTTTGATTTGAAAACACAGATATTAAAGACTCAGTGGGTGAGGAGCATTACCGGCCTGACAAAGGGAAAGGAGAGAGCTTCCAGAAGGAAGCAATCTACTTTGTCCTTAGCTATTTAGGCCCAAAGACTGCTGCACATATGGCCCGATTATTGTTTTAAGACCTCTCCATAAAACCAAGCATCCAAGAGTAAGTCAGAATGGCAGCACTGTCCTTACCTGTAGGCTATGGTTACAAATACTGCATAATGGAAGCATCTTTCTCCACGAGAGTTCAGCCCTCCTGCCTTTAACTTTTCCTAAGTCAGAACGCTTTTTGAACAGAACCACTTTTCCTCCCTTCCAAGGAGCTGGCTTCTTGGTATGCAGGGGGCTCCCAATACTGAGAGGTCCAGAGGTCTTAGAGACAGCCAGAGAAGCTTCACCCTGCCCCTTTTCAGAGCTGTCCTTGAGTTTAAGAAACACCCCCCACACACACAATCTAACTATGCATCAAGTTCACAAGCAACTGTACTGCAGGAAAATCAGCTCCATTTGGGGTCTCAATAGCTGCCATTTGTGAAATACTTATCTCAATAAAGAAGAAAGACCAACTATTAAAACTAAGTGGGAAAAACAGACAAGATTGAGAGGTCAATATTGTATCACTCTTAGAATTAATTGATAAAGGAAAAAGCTGTAAAGAACACAGCTTAGAATTCGACTGATGCCACGCTGTTTCTTGACTGTCTACTGCATTTCAACTTCTAGCAGAATTCTGTAAAGAGAATTTACTATCATTTTATTATTGATAGATTGTGATTGATAGGAGGATACGCTGCTCATCTTGTATGTTCATTTTGTGGAAATACACATAAGAGATACAAATCTCCAGCAAAATCAGAAAAATGAGAGCCCCCGAAAAAGAGGAAAGGGATTTTATAAAACAAAGGGTTAGTCAGTGACATAGTCGAAGATAATAGTTCACCTCGAAGAACTCATTCCATAGGTGGTCTCTGTTTACACCACCATATGCGTTGATCGATTTGGATGCAGTGGAGGGAAAATGTGTGCACCTCAAAGTGGCAAGCAGATCTAGGTGATCAGAGATTCCAAAGGCCACCACTGAGCGTACTGAAAGCAGAACTTTTCAAAATCTTTTGAAGACCACTCCAGTTGAGAATCAGTCACTTCGCAGTCAAAGAAGTCAATGTTTTGAAGAAACCACCGTCAGTGAAAAGTAGGAAGTAACCAAGAAAAAAAGACCTCTGGAAAAAAAAAAATCCAATGGGAACTGGGAAGTCCAACTCTTTAAACCTGTGACCTTAAAATGTACGCCCCTCCCCGCCACCACCTCTGCGGTGATCTCTGACACCCTCCTACATGCCGGGGTTGTCGGCTTAAAAGTTTAAAGAGCTAACAAAATGTTTTAACGAGATACAAATCTCAGAGATCATTAATCAATATGTTCGATGTTATTTGTGATAATTCATCATGACATGATATTAATGGGTTACTGTACCCTTCAGAGGTGAGATTAATGCAAATGAGCTGCCACAATTAACTTTACTGCTCCCAGCTCACAGGAATGGACAGATGATTATAAATGACAACTATATGTCAATTACAATATCCAATAAAGTGAAGCTTAGAGAACAATCCGTCTCCTTTTATTGCTCTTCCTTGACATGGCTGAATTTAGCTCCGCCCTCAGTTGTCACAATGGACACACTGTTTGGGGGAGGGGACCAGGCTCTCCTTCCTTTCCTTTTTTTTTTAATTTTTCAATAACTTAAAAAGCACTTCAAAAAATGTCCTGTAAATACATTTTCTAGAGGAGGAAGAGCCGCGGGAACCCAGAAACAAATGTCACATCCGTTCTCCATGAGTTAAAGAAAAGTGTGTCCCTTTTCAAATTGTAGTTGCAAGGCCAGCAAGGAAACAGCCTTCCCAGCTGTGCATAATATATTTACTCAATTAAAGATGGAAGACACCAGCGCAGCACCCTGAAAAGCCTTGAGCTTCACTCAACCAAAGTGACTGCAGGATCTCGCTCTTCAAGTAAGTAGGTCAGAAAGTAGAGAGGCAGGTATGAGGCCAAGGGTGGGAACGAAGGTTTAAAGTTCGTTTGGGACCTGTTGCTGCACGGCCGGGCACAGGCCCGCTTGCAGAGAATCTCGACGCTCGTGTCCCCCTCCATTCCTGGAGGCTGCCCCGGTCACATCCTCCCTGAACATTCGGCCTGCCCTCCACTGCTCTCATCACCCCCCCACCACTGAAAACACGGCTCCCCCAAATCACTTAACTAGGACCCTGCTGGGGTTCAGCTTCCCGGGAGCAGAAATTAAGGCAGGTGCCAATTTACAGAGTCATCATCCAGGAGAGACCGAACAACGGTGCAATGGCGCTCCATCTGGGAGCTACGGCTAGAAAGGGCATTCTCTTTATGTTTCCAAAAACATCCAAAAGTGAAAAATGGTAGCTTTACTACTCACGGATCTGTGTTTTTCCTAATAACTTTGCAGTGCGCTGTCAAAAACAATGATGACAATGAAATCATAAATAGATGGAATGGCAATGCCTGAGTGTTACAAGGGGGTCACAGTGGACTGTGGAAGCTGCGTCTGTCCGGGATTTTTTTTTTTTTCAGGTGCAGGAAGGAATGCAGGCGAGTAGGCAGACAGACAGGAAGACAGAGGAGGAGGAAGCATTTTATTTTATTTTTATTTATTTTTTCACAATGGCTGTTCCCCAACCCGGGAACAAACCCAGAGGTATGTGGTCTACATCCTTTGGAGGCGACTGACCTAACCATTGCTCCACCAGAGGGCGCCTGTTTGGGATTTCTCTCCTGCCCCTTCTGCTGCCAATGGGAGCTGGATTTTGCCCCAGGGCGCTGGGCCTCCCTGACTCCCTGCATCCCTGCAGGGGAGAGGCATGTGGTTCTAGCCTAGTCTGGGGAACTCCAACCTCTGGCCACATCAGGATGGGGGAAATCAGTCTGGTTCTCCTGGAGGCTTCTGTGTCAGGAACAGTGTGGGGCAGCCTAAGAAAGTGCTGTCCCACAGGGCCCCTCTGCATGCCCACCCAGAAGGAAGATTCTCATCGAAGGGCCTAAAACGAAAAGCTCATCAAAACCAAGAGTTTAGATAAAGACGGGGCTCTGATGACATAGCGTCGGGTCTGGACAAAGCTAGACCGGGGGCTGGAAAACCACAACCACTACAAACCACCGTCACCTGTTTTTCTACAGCACAGGGCTGAAAATGCTTTCCGGTTTTTTAATGGCTGGGGGCGGCGGGAGAGAAGAAGAACTTGTGACACAGGAGAAATGATCTGAAATTCAAATTCTAGGACCTGCAAATACAGTTTCCTTGGAGCACAGCCACGACCACGGGCTTCCCTGTTGTGGGAGCCCCGTCCCCCTGCTGGGGAGCCCGGGAGTGGTGGCCCACAGAGTCGGGAATAGCAGCCTTATCTGTCCTATTGCAGAGAACTGCACTTCATGAGGCAGCGGTGACCCCTTGGCTGAAGCTGGTTTGAAGTTGGACTCCTGTGTGCCGGGAGGGCATCCCGATTAATGAACGGAGCAACCCACCTCTGGCCCTTCTCCTCCCTGTGCCTCCACACCCGTCTGCGGGGATCCCAAAGCATCAAGTCCGCACCAACAGTGTTCGCATTCCTTGCTGAATGGCACACAGTGCTGAGACATTCATCTTAAAATATGCAAAATACATATCAATCATTCCAATAACACAAAGCCGACCCTGAAAGACAAAGATTAAAGGTGGGGACAAAAACACCTACTTTGAAATGTAACTGAAGAACTCACTACATGTGAGGGGAAGCCCCTCCCATGTCCAGTGATTCAGGGCTGGGGAGAAGGTGCCAGGGTGAGCAGAAAGTGGCTGGAACATTCCGGTCTCAGGTAAGGGCTGAGAACAGAGGGTGATGTTGATAAGTTTTGCAGATCAGGAAGAGGGGAGACAAGTTTGTCCCCTTGATTCTTGGGTTCCTTTTTCCCAAGAGGAGACTACTGCACGTCTAAAGGGCTCTTCCCTTTTCGGCCAAATGCACCTTTGTCTCAGGACAAGAGAATCAGTCATCAGGAAAAGAGGTTCACGCAGCTTCCCCAGCCCCTGACACAGGAGCTCAGGCTGCTCCAGGAGGGTAGCAAAAAGAGGGCCCAGCTATTTTCTTTTGTGAAGACGCATGGGCTCTCACTTTCATTTTAATGACAGAAAGATAACTTTTGTTTCTAGCTGTAACCCATCCACTGCCCTGATAGCTGATAGCTCTATTACATTTCCCTACATCCTCGGGCGTGGGCATCACCCGGCCAGACCCTCCAGGATAAATCATGGCCAGCAGCAAAGGCATTTTCTTTAGCGAGTGCAGACTCCCACTTAGCATTTTAACTCACTCTCTTTTTTTTTTGGAAACATCCACTCACAAATGAGCCTCTCAAACTAGAGAAATTGAAATTGATTTCTTAGGGTAATAATTAACCTCGGCAAATAACTAGGAGAGGTTGCTTATTAATTATTTTTTTGTAATATACTTTGGGAATATTTCTTTTTTTCATAAAAGATGGAGACACAAGTAGACACGTTTTATGATCATATAAAACATTATTGGATTCATATTTTATAGGAGAATGAAATTCACTTAATTTGCAAAATGCTCAGTGTGAAAGGGAAGGGAACCCCCCCAACACACACAGACACACAGACACACACAGAGACACACACACACACACATATACTGCTTTTTTGAAACTCTTAAATAGGTTTTTTTAAAAAAACAACACAATCTTTCTGTTGTTTAAATTCCTTCACACACCACAGCCTCAGGGTTTTAAATGTATCGTCTCTATTTCAGTCCTCCCTCATTTTTCTACTTATTTAGAAAAGAAGGTATTTTTCATCTGAATAGCAGTTTAGAACGAACTCTGGTGAGATGTTCATTCTTTCTAGGGAATCGGAGGAGCTGTCACCAAGAAACGTGTCACTTATCCCAAGTAATGAAACGACAGTGCAGCTAAAACTCAGATAATGCAGGGCTGGACCACTGTTTGCAGGCAATTTACACACACACACACACACACACACACACACACACACCCCACACACACC
>RJWH01008900.1:0-26685 GCA_004363575.1 Solenodon paradoxus | reverse complement strand
CCACAGAATCTGTGCCAGGACAGCTAGCACACCGGGCAGTCCTTCAGCAGCATGAACTTACCCACCTACGAAAACTGCTCTAGAAACCTTGTTGAGCCGGTACTACCTGATGGCTTGACTGCCGTCCCTCTGTGCCTCGGTGACACAGCGCTGCCTCCTTTGTGAGAGAACAATGCCAGACAGGGTCCTGTTGGACCAGCAGGAATTCAACACTGTGGCCAGACTCCCTTTGAAGATTTACAGGTAGACTTTACTGAGACAGGACCAAGCAGAGGGAATAAATATCTCTTAGTCTTTTTCTGCACCTTCTCAGGCTGGGTCAAAGCATATTCCACCTGTACAGAAAAGGCCAGAGAGATAACCAAGAAAAGACATTATCCCAGGATATGGGATGTCATTGACTATAGGATCAGACAGTGGCCCAGCCTTCATAGCAGAGGTAGTGCAACAGACAGCTAAGACCCTAGGTATCCAGTGGAACTTACACACGGCCTATTGGCCCCAGAATTGAGGAAAGGTGGAACTCATGAACTAGACCCTCAAATGGGCTATGGCTAAGTTACGTCCAGAAACTAGTCTGCCCTGGACAGATATACTTCCTGTAGCCCTTCTACGGGTATGCTGTGTCACTAGAGGCATAATAGGATTTTCCCCTTTTGAGATCCTATATGGTAGAACCTCGCTCCCCCTTAAATAGAGTAGAGGGGGACCTAAAAGAACTAGAAAACTTAGAAATACAGAAACAACTTCTGGGTCTTAGAAAAATAATTCAGCAAATCCACAAATGGGTGATCAGTCGAATTCCAATCTCCCTCAGGACCCCATTGCACCCATTTTAAAAAGAAGACTATGTATGAGTAAAAGACTGGAAAGAGAACCCCTTCCACCTACTTGGTTGATTTTATCTTGTCATACTAACTTCTCCCATAGACCTTAAAGTTACAAGGCTGGATGCCTGGATCCATCATTTCCAAGTGAAGACAGCCCACCAGAGCCCACCAGAGCAGTGGATCATCCAACCAAGAGAGAGACCCCTCTGACCAGAACTCCGCCTGGACTGTCCAGCAGTTGTCTCCCACATGTGTCACGCTGACATGTAATCTGCCAGAGGTTTAGAGGAGCTGATGACCCACCAGGAGACCCTGTGTCTATCTCTGTTCATTGTTCTTATCTTCTCTGGGCCTTATTCCTCCCATTGGCCTTTGTTAGCCAATTCTGCAGACCCCTTCTGTGGAATTGCTGCCTACCGGCTTACATAGATCATTGGAAAGGCCAGCCTTTCTCAAATTCCACTCTGGAATACTTGGGCTTTAAAAGCATTTTGTAACCATGAACCTAGATTATTAGCAGAAGGAGGAGGAGTTTGCACTAAGTTCAATGTAACAAACTGCTGTTTGCAAATAGATGATAATGGGAAAATAGTTAAATTTATTGCCAGAGGCATGTGGGAAATAGCCCAGTCCCAGTCCAGAATTGGGAGTCCCTCTTCGACTCAAAATGGTTCTATTGGTTCTCTTGGACCAGAGGATTTAAAAAACTTTGTTGGAAATCATGGGACTGATTATGGGAGTCTGCCTATTACTTCCTTGTCTTCTATCTGTCATAGTAGGCCTGATTCAGTCCACCATAAACACAGTTGTTCACCAGGTCACAATAAAGCCAATACTGCTAGCACTATAATATAACCCCATAACCCCCTACGATGAGCGGGACTGCTAACTATATCTTCTTCCTATATTCAGATGGTCCAAGATGCCTCAATCCCACCATAGCCCCTTTCAGCAGGAAGTAGTCAGAATGATTGATCGGCACCCCCTTTCCCATCCTTGGATCCACCAAAGTTATTGATCAGTTTGCGGAATAAGAAAGGGGAATGTGAGGGAAAAGGACTGCCCGCCACTTCTAGCAGCCATTCCAGCAGCCTTGAAGATAGCCGTGAATCCACCGAGCTAGCAGAGCCATAAAACATCCTGCAGTCTGAGCTCAGTGGAATGCTATAAACAACTAATAAGTCACCAAGAGACAAAGAACTTGCTGCACTTGTACCCCCCACTCTAATTTACATCTCTCTCTTCCCGTGCTTGCCCTAACCTATATAAGTGTACCCTAACTTGAACCCCGTGCTCAGCCTTTGGGGAAGGATCCCTGCTGAGCCCTGTGTAATCTACCTAAAATACTTCCCAAGAGTGCCTGCTTGGTTTGTCACCAGGAGAGCTGTAACATCATAGCCACATCTTGAACAAATAAAACCTTGTGATTATGATCTACTGCTGAAGCACATGGCTACACTGCTTTGTGACAAACTTCAGGTGTTAATACCTTCATAAGACTCTACCTTGATCTTAAAGTCAGATGTTTCAAGATGCAAAAGGAAGCTGTGCTTGCAGAGGGGCAGAAGGAAGGGGAGAAAAACATGAACAACAAAATAAAGTGATTTCCAACTGGGGATACAGAGTGATAGTATGTGTGAAGAAAAACCATTGAAGCTATATACAACTTCAAGTGGCAAGAAACATAAACACATACACACACACAAAGGGGAAGATAGTGAAACAAGTTCTCCCTACATTCAGTGCACGAGGCTTGTAATCAGGGATCATTTCTGCCAGAGAGCATAGTGCTGGTAAAAAAGCCTTTGCAAATTGTCTGGATAATTGCCATCATAACACAAAACCTCTTTTTCCCGATCAATGTGGCAAGGTCTTTGGTACATAAGAATCTTGGTGAGACAGCATTTTTGCCCGCAACCCTTCATTTGGAGCTTGGTAAATGCAGGCATTAGAAGTTTTTGTGAGGCTTTCCTGAAGAGTATGTGTGTGTATGTCTTTGCGTGCATGCATGCGTGAGCACATGTGTGCACACTTGGGCTTCTTATATACCTATTCCTTTCATTTTCCTTCCTGTATCTCCAGATAGAAAGGAAGGTACATATCTGACCCATAAGAAGCAAATTCTAAAAATGTGCTCAATGTGAGCACAAGCCAACACTTTTCTCTCAAAGGGGTGACTAGCAAAGTGTACCCTTTAAAATTAGATTTTTTACTTTACCAGGAAGCAGTAAGTTGATGTGCTTTGCATACATGCATCACAAAATCCTCATGAGAATCCACTGAGGAATATATTGATCTCTTAATGGACAAATAATTGTACCTGAGAGGAATTACCCACAAAGGAGTCCCATGTAAGGAGCACTTACTACGTATCTGGCACTGAGCTACATGTTCTGTATATACTGTCTCATTTAATCCTTATTACATCCAATCAGGGTTGAGAATACTCCTGGGATATTCAGTGGTGGGCCAGGTAGTTCTTCAGTCATTTTTTTCTTTTATTTTTAGGCATAATCTTTAGTTTAAAACACTATTTAAAATATTCATACAAACACAATTGCATTGTGGAGGAAACAAAAAATAGGTAGGGATTTTTAAGCTAAAGCATGAGAACTGAACTTATGCCACCATGCCAAGGTCCCTAAGAGGTATGTGCATACTGTTCTCTGTCATTGGCACTGTGCTATACTTCTAAGAAGTAGCAGGCAATTCTTGTCTATCATCTTATGAGGTTTACTGGAACTTGTGAAATTGTCTTAATTAAAGGAAGATACAAATATTATCAATTCTCCATCTGTGGAATCCATTATATACTTTCCTTTGCATCAAAGGTGATGAACCATTGGTTGAAGAAGTGATGATAAAGATACTGAGTTTCCTGAAAGGGTGGCTGAGTTATACAGGGTACTGGTGGCAAGAAATAAGAAAGGCCAAGCAAAACCATAACCCTCAGTGTTTCTAGGTTCAATGCCTTTCCCCCAAAGGCCTGTGTTCTGCTGCTCAATATGGTCACTAGTGTCCTCAGACATTTCTCTCTCTCTCTCTCTAATCATAGAACACAATGAAAAACAAACAGATTTCTAGATACAGAATACCTTCTGGCTAGCCTTACTAGACAGCTGTCATTTCTACCTCTATAGCCTGGGATATATGTGAATCAACCCAAATTCATTTATGAGTCTACAAATATTTGAATACCTGTATAGAGGCTTTGTGTTGAGCCTCAGGAGGATAAAAAGATTAGGAGGAAAGGCTAAAGGAATTCACAACACCAAAAGATCACTTCCCACTGAGGTGGCATTTAAATGAGCTTTTAAAGATGGGAAGAATTTCATTAGCTAGAGATTATAGGGTGAGGGAGAGGCATTCCAGAGGGAAGGAACAGCATGAGCAGCCATTCAGTGGGGGAAGGGGTGGTGAGAAAGATTGCTCCCAAAAAGCACAGGGTAGATCCAGGAAATGCAAGATAAGTACTCCAGGATGTCTGAGATTAGAATTCATTATGGAAGTGATGGGAAGGAGGTAAACCAGAAAGATAGATCTTGAAAGCGTTTTAATGTCAGATGTTATTCAACTGGCAGGGAAGCACCATTGAGTGTTTTGACAGAAAATGATGTTATCAGAGAAGTGATTTAGAAAGATTAATACAAGGGAGCAGGAAAAGGAGAGAAACCATGTGGAAGAGATAATTTAAGAGCAGGATGCAAAGGGATTGTTAAAACGGGATCTCTTCCCTGAGGAAGCATATAATCAGATAAACGAAACCTAACGACATGAAATCATTCTAGTCTGCACATTATAGTTCTTTAAGCACTTTACTATGTGACAGTAGCACCTTCTGAACATATATTTTTTCACTCACAAATGCCATTAGTGACAACTATTACAAGCACTTTGTAGCTGCTAATTTTGAACCCTGTAACCTGGAAACCTTTCTTTTCTCATTTTAACACATTCACAAGAAGAGAAAAGAAGGACTTTCTAACAATACCTTTTGGGGGTTTCCTTGTTTTAGGATGGGCTTTAAATTCCCTATCCTCACTTCATGTAACAAACTAGACTTGTATAGGGTAACAAACCCTGGAAGTTTCCGGAATCACCACTTCCCTATTCCCAAATCTACCTGTACTAATTTGCTGAACAGACTTCTGAGATTATAAGTGTTAGGCTGGCCCAGGGACAAAAGCAGCAGCGGCCATGCCCGGGAAAGGCCATGCCCGGGAAAACGGCAGCCAAGCCCGGGAAAAAGGTGGATGACGTCAGAATAAGGGATGCGACCCCCCACACCTGGATTCACAGGGCCAATCCCCAATCGCGACTTGGGAAGCCCGCGAAATTCCTCTGCTTAAAGAGCCGGTACCCCTTTGTTCTGGCGCGCAACTTCCCAGCCCGCCACTTCCCGGCCCTCTGCGGACTTGGGAGTTTCGCCCGGGTGTGCAAACACTAATAAAGCCCTGACTATTCTGCTTTTTGTCTGATTGAACTTTTCCTCCTCGTGGAGCCCAGAAAAACCTTACAATAAGCAAGTATCATTTAGGAAGAAAAACATGTCATCTCTATGGCAACTGGAAAGTCTGAGCCGAAGCCCACCATGAAATGTCCAAGCAATGATCTCTTTGAGAAGTCTCCAGGGCTTGGGTTAGACAATCTCTTATTAAGAGGCTGGCTGTTGTTAGTGTATCTGCTTTTCAAATCCACAAATATAAATCCTAAATCTAGAAATTTCTATGCAAGTATTCTCTTTTCTTCCAATCCTCATTGCATATGAAGTTGTGATGCTAAAGGAAAAGAGAGAGAATGTCATATAGTGGACATTGATCAAGCACCTATTCTGTGCTAATCTCTGTGATAAATGCTCTAGGGACACTATAATGAAAATAGTGTAAGGTCGCACTCATTGAGATATCAAGATCTCTCCAGAGAGACCTAGGGAAGCAGAAGAATGCCCAACATTATCAGGTCCTCATATTGCAATGACTATTGTAGGAGGCACTAGTACTACAGAGATTATATGCCCAGTCAGTACTAAGGACACTCTGTCCTCTCCCTACCTAAAACAATAAAATGTCTAAAAAATGTCAATATTTGGGGGTCTGAAGTATCTCTTTCAATTGTTTCTTACACCTCGAAGTATATAAAAATTACTTGGCAGAAGGTACTCCAGTTTTGAGGTTGGAAAATAGAATTACGGCATCTGTTAGTTCAGTCAACATATATTAACTGAGCATTGACACATGCTATACACTGCTGTATGTATATGCTGGTGAAAAGGGCACACAGTCCCTGCTTTGTGGAGTTTATGTTCTGGTGAGAGTTCTCAGACAACGTGCACATAAAGAAAGCAGATAACTGCAGATAGAGGATACAAACAATGAAAGAAATCACAGTGTGGTGTAAGAGCATACTAGGAAGGGACCTATTTAAAATTGGTTGGTCAGGGAAGGCCTCCCTGAGGGGAAGGAATTTGAATGAACATTTCTGCATGATGGCAGAGTCAGCCAAGCAAAACTCTTAGGGAAAAAAGGTATGGATAGAAGGAACAGCAAATGCAGAGCTTCAGTGGTAGATAATATTAAATATGTGGCAGGCACTGTTCGTATACTTTCCCTATTGAAATAATTTCTCTCTCTCACCACAGCCTCATGAAGTAGATATTACAGATAGCCCCACTTTACAGAGAAGGAAACTGAGACAAAGAGAGGCTGCAAGATTAGTCTAAAGTCAGTAACTTGTAAAGGGCAGATCTAGTATTAAAACATAGGCAATTTTGCTGCAAAGTCTATATTTTAACCAAAAAGGTGTGAGGTGTTCAAACAATGTAAGAATCTCTCCTTAAGAACTGGAGGTTGTGGGGCGCCCTGGTGGGGTAGAGATTTGGTGCAGTCAGCACACATCTCAAGGACCCAGGTTCGTGTCCTGTAGCTGGGGCAACAGCCAGAATGAACAAACAACTAAATAGAGAATGAATAAAAGTGTTTCCTTCTTCCTGCTTGCCTCCCTCTGCTCTTATTCATTCCCGCCTGCACCTTACCTTTAAAAAAAAAAAGAGTTGGAAGTTGCATAACAAACACTGAAAAGTCTTAACAAAGCAATCTAGGAAGTTATAGGGTTAACCTAGCAGCTGGGTTCCTAGGAACTGGGTAGATTTTAAGCAGCGGAAGAACTCACTTCATACTGAATCAGATTTGAAACATGGAATTTTGGTCTATGGAGTTGTCCCTGAGTCCCCAAACTTAAACATTTGGTGTAACATTCAGGAAAAAAGGGCAGGAAATACCAGAGTGTAGGAATACTAACCTTCCTCATAAACAATCACCATAAATCCAAGTTTCCATCACCTACCTAAAGAGCTCTCCAAGAAAAACAGTGTGATTAAATGAGATAAGTGTGAAGAAGCTGGCAACATGTCATCAATACAGAGAGGTGGATCAGGAGTGTTTTCATCATTCTTAATTTTCCTGGAAAAGTTCATCTACAGTACTTATCTATTAGAATAATAAGAGCAGAAGTAGCACCTTTCATGTGAAAGAAAAGCAAAACTCAAAATGTCTCCAAACATTAACTCATTGTCCTCATGATATAATAACAAAGAGTAGAAAAGCTTTTTCAATTCTTTTTAAGAATAAAAAAGGAAAGATTTTGAACCTTAAATGCTTTTTTATTTACATCGCCTCACACTAGACTGTCCTTTATCCTTTTTTTTAGATGTTCATGGCTTTTAGCATTAACCTCTCAACGTATATACATATATGCCAACAGACAAGTACAGGGAATCCGTTAAATAAATGCTTACAGTGATGGGCAGAGAGTTTGAAAACACACAGAACTGAGACAAAAAGAATGTTAGAGCTCGTAGAGTTTTATCATTAAACACACTGGTAATGGGACCACATATGAGCTCTAAACCTGTAACTGATAGGCTGGGCCTTACCTATCTGTTATTTTGCACCAAGCCAGGAGCTAGCTGACTTCTTAGTAAAGATATGATAAAATAATTTGAGTTCATCCCAGCTTCAGCCCTAAAATGTCATTACAATCTGGATTGAATAAAATTCCACTTTCACCCTTACCTCAGGTCTCCTCCCTGACAACAGCTGAGATAGGTCACTGACAACACATCTATGGTATCTCTTGTATAAAATGGCTTCAGTGGTTTCTAAATACCACATAGGGTGAGTTCCAACTTACCATGGCATACAAAGCCCTCTGTGACATTCTCACCTCTCTTATCACTTACCACCACCATCCTTTTACATTAACAGTTCACCTCTTTTATCCCCTTGTGTTTGCATACATTGTTATTTCCTACAATGCCACCTTCCCCAGCCCCTTTCACCTGGATAATTCCAATTTTCCAACTTTTCTTTCCTTTTTTGTTTAAAGGAAAGGTGAAGGTAAGCAGAAGCAGGCAGGAAGAGAGAGGAGAAAGAAGCACTTTACTTAGTTGTTCACTTCGGTTTTCACCCTGGCCCTGGGTCTTGAACCTGGGTCCCTGGTTTATGCGACCTGCCCTCTTGGCTGAAGGCAGCTGACTAAACAGTCACTCCACAAGGACACACCAATCTGCTAACTTTTCTTTTGAACTTTTAGAACAGTAACTTTGGAAGTTAAGTATATGAGGGCCCAGAGTAGGGTTTAACTAAGGACTAGAAAGTTCCCTAATTAGGAGGGTATGTTATGGACCTTGAACCTTTAGAACACAGCAATCTGTTAAAATCGGCTGCAAGCTACAACCAATTAATTTGCTACAAATAACTGTTAAGTTACCAACATTTGTAAATGTTTGACAGCAGATTCAAAGTTATTTCTATATAATATCAATTCCACTGAAGTTCTCCAAGAACCTTGCTTAACACCTCCTGCATAATTTAGGGAACCTAAACACCCATAGAACCTTATACAAATCACTGAGAACTCTGCATTTGAACCATCACATTTCTTGTCTATCTCCCCTACTCATCTATGAGCTCCTTAAGAGCAGGGAGAATATATCATCCATTTCTGCACTTCTAGTGCCAGGCACAGCATGTGGTACAGAGTAGGCATTTGTTGAATGGGAGCATGAACATTGAAAAGCAAAGTAACTAAGGAAACAGCAAGAATTCCTTTGAGGACTAGTATGGCTCCACTGTGGTTTACTTATAATATTTAAGCAGTCCTGAGTGTTTTGGATAATCTTTATTGAGAAATTGTTTCATTTTCTCATTTTGTTATCATAGAACTCAATCAATCAATCTTCTATTTGACAGATTGGTGGTTGCCAGAGGCAGTGGGTGGAAGGGTGGGCAAAATGGGTGAAAGTGGTTAAAAGGTACTAACTTCCAGCTATGTGTCTTGGGGATGTGATATACAGAATGGTGACAATAGTTAACAGTACTGTATTGCATGTTTGAAAGTTGCTAAGAAAGCCGATCTCATCACAAGAAAACATTTGTAACTATAAGTGGGGATGGATGCTAACTAAACTTATTTCAGTAATCATGTCGTAATATATACATATGTCAAATCCTTATGTTGTACACCTAAACTAACAGTGTTTTATGTCAGATCTCAAAACATATTGTTTTTAACACAGGAAACTGCAGACACAATAAAACACAAGGCTTTCCTAGGCACGTTTTATTTTGGAATTCTGTCTGTGAGCTGGCAACATAGCATAAAGTTAGTTTTATCTAAAACAAAGTAGATGAAATGATTAGTTAGGAGTCCAGATTCTTCCCAGAGGTTGGCATTTCTTGACTAGGCATGGGGAGAAGGCATAAGTTGAAAAGAGCTTCAGAATTCTAGGAATTTGATACACATTTGAGAGATATAGGTTGAACATGGTTGAAGACAGAACAGAACTCCAAACTATTCTGGAAGCAGGTCTATCCACAGCAGTCAAAATGTATTATCTCTGCTGTGCCCTGGTGGTCTAGCGGGTTAAGTCAGGCAGAGTCCATGTACATCCCAAGGTCCCCAGCTCAAGAGCAGGGGCGGGGAAAACAACAAATGATGAACAACTGGAAAAAATAAAGTGCTTCTTCCTTCTCTCTCTTCCTGCCTGCCTGCTACTCACCTTCATTCCTGCTTTAACTTTTCTTTAAAAATACATTATCTACAAGTCCTTGCTAATCAGTGATTCATCCCCTTTCCTGTATTGTAAATCTCTCATTCTTTACTGGCTCCTCCCCCGCACCTAAAAATGCACATGTGTCTTGTATTATTTCATTTCATTTTCAAACCAACACCACAAAGCAGGCAACATCATTTTCCTCATTTTTAAGATGAGAAAATTGAGGGTCAGAGAATGAGCTAAAGTGCCCAAGGCCACACAGCTAGTAAATGACCAGATCCAGGACTCTAATTCAGATCTGACACCAAAGTCCTTGTTTTGAACCACTCTGCTAATAATTGCCTTCTTATCTAACTCAAACAAGCTGCATTTGCAGGTTTTTTCCTATTATCCTGTCTCCCAAGTTAATGCAGAACAACAGTCTACATTATCCATGTAATATAATACTCTACCCAGTACCAGGAGATTCATGATCATGTCTGTCCCTAATCATCTCTTCTTAAAATTAAACACAGATAGCTTAGCTTTCATTCTCTTTAGCAGATCTTTAATTAAATCAGCCAAACCTCGAAAAATTTATTAAGTGCCTATTAGGTGCCCATTCAGAACTCAAACCAGTTCTTGACTTAAGATAGAAACAGTGTCTAAATATGGAATGAAGACAGTGCTGAGCAGGTAGAGTGAGCAAATATATGGTATTTATTTTAAATGGTCACATATTCAGGAAAACTAAAAGACAGAGGCTGTCATCACTTACCATTGGGAAGTACAGGTTGCAGGGAAATACCTCCTATGTAACATATTTGTAGTTAAGGGAATAAAATAGAAACCCTATGCACATATCTTACTTGTGTAAAATCAACAGGTGTGATGCAGAACTGCTTGCTACAGACGGAGCAGCTGCTAGAAGACTGGACACGTGCACACAGTCATTAACTACGAGAACAAAGTACTTCTACACACAGCAACAGCTGTATCAATCATATTGCAAAGCAACCAGATGTTTTGGTTTGTATGGTAGCGACCAAAAATGCTCCTATCTAACTGTTAAATAATCCCAGATTCCAGACAGCTACCCAGCTTCCTTTCAGCTCAACTGCTAGGGTTCCCACATCCTTTCATTCATGCTAGTATCCAACTGTAAATCTTCTTTTTCCATTCTGTTCAACTATGACTCTTCTCGGCATGAAGTAATCAGTCCATTAATATAGTGTCTACTATCCACATAGTGCTGTTGGGAATATAAGGATATATCACATAAGGTAGCATTGGGCTCCTTCTCTTAAGAGTTTGAAATCATTACTAGAATTCATTGCCCTACACTGTGACATGCCAAATAAGAATGCAGATGGGCATGTAGGATTTCAGAAGAAGGAACAGAGATCAATGATTTGGGGCAAGCATAGTAACGACAGTTTCATGAAAGAGCTGTCACCTGAACCCTGGAAGGACCAGTGGATTGTGATTTAAGAAGAGGGGAACTTTATAAGTAAAGAGGTATCAGAATGATTTGTTGGAGAGAGAAGTGGATGAGTCTGGAAAACTCATCTGGGCCAGATCAGGGAGGTCTTGTGTTCTCTGAGAATATTCTGAGTTATCCTACTGGAACGTGAAAACCAGAATATAGTGATGATAGCCTACAGGATATTACAAACATTGACTTACCATTTTTAATTTTGTAATTTTGTAGAATCCAATCCCCATGATCTCTCCATGCAATATTGAATTATTTTTCTGCTATCACTTTTAATTCTGCTTTCCAAGATCTTTTTCCTTCTGGTTGATCAAAATAATATACTTATGATGTGAACTGTCAGCTTCAATGCCTTTATCCCTTAACAGTCACAATCTGAGAAGTTGCTAATGCCTATCACACAGCACTCAGCTTAATTAACTGCACAAATAGATTGTTTCTCTAACACAAAAATTGTCTGGAGAGAGAAATAAGGGACAGGGAAGGAAGCTACGAGAAGCAGAAGTCAGAAGACAAATTCATCTCACTCAGGAAGCCATACTTGTTATCATAACAATAACAAATATTTATAGAGGACTTTCATCCTGAAGAATCCCAGAGCCCCAGAGCAATGAACACTTGCAGTAAATAGATTAAAAGAGCTACTCAGCCATCCAAGACAGGAAACCCTCTCTCCCAGCCCAGAGCACTAAGTCATTCCTAAGACAGCATTTGATTTTAGCCAAGGGATTTTAGAAGAAGCTGGATGGAACTTTCAATGACAAAACCTGGACTACATGCATAAAGAACATCTCAGCATCTTTTCACAGGTCAGAGCCTGGAAACAACAGACGTGCCCATAGTCATCTTAAGTCTCACGCATTAAGATCACAGTAGCTTCAGAGTTCTGTGAAACTTCACTAATTGGACATTGAAAGTCATAAATATCATCAGATATCATTATATCCTGAAACCATAGATTTACTTTATTAACATGTACTTCAAAATAATGTTATTCAATACATATTTAGTGGAAGTATTACCAGAAGAGAAAAGGAGCTTGCCATCTTTTTGGGAATTCGAACCATACCACTGACAGTGAAGTTTATGTTGTTCTGGTTCCAGTCCTGGATCAAACACAAAGTAGTTGTGTGATCTAGGACAAGACAGCTGGTTTCTATGGATCTCAATTTCATCACACTAATTGTGTGTGTCTAAGAGGGTGCGTGTGTGTGTTCGTGCGCATATATGAAAGAACATACAATATAACTTCAACAATTCTTTAATGACTATTTCAATTGAGATAATATCAGTTTATAATACTGTATAAGTTTCAGGTGTACACCTTTATATGTCAACATCTTTATGCCAAATTTTGTTCATCACCTAAAGTCTAGTTTCCATTTAGCCCTTTTACCTGTTTGACCCAGCCCAACCCTTTTCCTCACCATTCTGTTAGAATCTAAAAGTTTCTGTTTTGTATGTTCATTTGCTCTTTTTCTTTACCTTCTGCATGTGAGTTAAATAATTCTTTGTCTGCCTACATAGAGTGTTCGCAGGTCACTTGGCTGAAGGTTCTATTTGGAAACTTGAGAAACACAAATTACTAGATAGCATACAGCTGCCCACTTATAAGATGTTTAAGAATAAATTTTAAAAGAGCAACAGCTTGCAAGAGGGTAGAACTTGGACAAATGGGTAACATTTACAGGCATATTGATTCCTGATCCATCATAGGGATAAAGTAAACCATAAACGTCACCTAGACCAATGGTTTTCGGATGATTCTGTGGAACACCAAGATTCCTGGAGAGCACCTCTGTGTCCACCATGAACCCATCCCAGGCTAAAATGTCCTCTACAATATCCTCTCTATCTTTATGAATCATTCAGTCTGTGTTGGAATAACTGCAGTTAGTAGGAGCTCCTTGTCTCTCAAGGTGGCCTATTCTATGTTTGGAGAACTCATCTTTTCTTCATATCGAGTGAAAATTTATTTCCTGTAGCTTCAAACAACTGATCCTAGCACTCGTTCTTGTGGCAATATAGAAAAAGGTTAATCCCTTTCCCCCATGATAGTCATTCAAATACTTATAGACAGCTAACCTGTACTAGAAGTCTCATCTTCTTTAGTCTCAACAGCCCCAGCTCCATCACTTGTTACTTTCTCAAGCCATGCTCTTCTGAATATGTTAGCTGTCTTACATATGTATTAAACTTCATGATCCAGAATGGTTTATCCTTAAAACTTTGAGGTATGAGCTAGGCAATGTTGAAGAACTCAGGCCCATCAAGTTTCTTGTTTTAGAGACGGTAATATGTCTACTTCTATTTATGCGAGGTGACATTACAGTGGCTCAAAACAAGGGTGAGCCTTTTGAAACTCAGAACTGCTGAAGAAAATTTGAACTAGCACAGGACAGAGTAGACTGTGGCTGGCAAGATATGGGCCTGTTGGACAAGCATGAACACAGAGTGGACTTAATGTACAGTAGTCATAATTAGAGGTTGCTACTTGGTAGGGCAAGCAATATTTTCCCCATTCTTTTTGAGCCTTGAAAGTCTATGAGTCTTTGGATCAACTGGCATCTTAGAATAGCTCATAAAGCTCTGCATTTGGAGTGATTAGAACCTTTTCAGAGGTTCCTCAAAAGTTGAGCCAGTGGGCGTGCCCTGGTGGCTTAGTTGTTAAGTCCACAAACAGCCCGGAACAAGGGTTTGAGACTCGGGAGTGGCGAAACAACAAAGATGAACAACTAAGTAAATAAATAGATGCTTCTTCCACTTCCTGCCTGCCTGCTTACCAACTTGTCTTCATTCTTGCCTGCTTTCTTCTTCTATTAAAAAAAGAGTCAGTAAAGCAAGTTCCTGCAAGCAATCTACTGGACACTTAGAAGTGTAATATCACACTTGCTCTGGTAGTTTCATACATGAAGATCCTTCCAAAACAGAGGAGAGTGATTTAAAAAAAAAGTTTCAGGCCTATTATCAGCCTCCCAAACATAGGCATAACTTGCAGCAACATCATGCTACTAGTAAGTAAAGTAAATAGAAGAGCCAGGCTTGAAGCTTGGTGTCCAGTCTCCAAATCACAAGTCTTTATCATCACAGTTGTGAGCTTATCTCAATAGCAAGCACATGCATTTTCACCCTTACTTTTTAGATACCTGCACACTTTGCTACCTATAAATGGGGGCTTTCTAGGGTTCTTCACTCACACCAGGTAGTCTGTCTGGATTTTGATGTCATCCTAGCCCACATTTCATTCAATTTGTTCTGAACCTTTAAAGTTGTGCCTTGACCATCATTCTGATAGGGAGTTCATTTTCATTAGGCACATTTCTCTCCCAAACCATAGCCTCTTGACAATCTTCATCAGTATTGCAGAATCCAGAGCAAATGAGAGGATATTTTACATATATCTTTGAAGAGACTCTTTTCTCTCCTTTCACAATCCATTCAAGGAAGTCTTAGTGAGCACTTTGATATGAAATAATATACCGGAAAGTCACAAAGAACTCCGCATTTTCTAACAAGAGAGAAAAAATACTTGCTTTTCCTAGTGATATATGTTACAAAGGACTTTGTGTTGTGATTTCTAGCCTAATTTTGAATCTTATCTCCAGCCATCCAGATTTCTGTTTCCTACTCCAGCACACCAATATCACATTTGATGTAGCCACACCTGACTATTTGCCATCCCTAAACATAACATGCAGTGTGCGCGCGCGCGCGCGCGCGTGTGTGTGTGTGTGTGTGTGTGTGTGTATCGGTGCACATGTACACCCAGTTTGTTCTCTCTGGGTGGGACACTCCAGTCTACCTAGGGGTTCACATTCACATTCCAAATTCAACCCTAATTTCTTCCTGTAGCCTTTTCTCCCTACTCATGTCCCAAATTAATCAATTGCACTCCCCAGGCGACACTGTTACAGCATTCACAAACATTTATTAAAGTTACTTGCTTATGATAATATGTTTTTCCCCTAGACTGAAAAGCAGAGGCTTTGTTTTGGCTGTTCTCATATTCCCAAACAGCTAGTGCAGTGTCCGGAACAGAGTAATGTTTGGGAAATGCTGAAGGATGGAACGAAAGAGAGAAAGAAGGGAGGGAGGAATCTCTGCTTTTACAAGACCTTGAGCTCCTTCAGCATAGGTAGGTACTACATCTTACTCACAGTGGCTAATGTATGAAGACCCACAATAAATCTCCATTGAATTGAAAGCAGGAGAACAATATTTCTAAAAATAGAATCAGTAAATTATAGCTGCTTCCCAATTGCTTACAGCCTCGAAGTTGCAAAGAATTGTTTAACTGGGAAGCAATTCAATAACCAGATAGACAACCCCAAGCGCTCTCAAAGTTCAGAGAAGTGTAAAGGGAGCAAACAGTCAAGTGCACCGGGGAATTTGTTAAAATACAGAAGCAGATTCAGTATGTCTGGGAGGAAGGGACTGAAAATCTGCATTTCTAACAGGCTCCTGGGTGATGCTGATTCTGCCAGTGTGAGGATTGTGCTTTGAGTGATAGTGAAGGCAAAGAAAGCTTCTTGGGAGAGATATTTCTTAAGCTAGATGCATTTCTTAGTGGTTGTCATTAGTTTAAAAAAAGGACAAGACAAGGACAGCATAGGTAAAATAAGAGAAACAGCACAAAGAATATTTAATTTACAGGAGAGTAAAAGGAATCATATAAATAGAGCAGTGAGGTCTCACAAGGACTAATCACTGATATGGCTAGAAGAGGTTAGGGAGAGTCAGATTACTAGCTACATTCAGAATTTTTTTGAGTTTGCACTTTCCATTGTAAATTTTTTTTTAAAGAAAGGTGCAGGCAGGAATGAAGGCAAGTAGGAAGGCAGGAAGAGTGAGGAAGAAATATTTATTTTTATCTAGTTGTTCATCTTGGTTCCCCCCACCCCTACCCCGTCCACCTTCCCGCCTCCATGGTTTCGAACCTGGGTACTTGGGATGTATGTGAACTGTGCCTGGTGAACTTAACTACTAGGCCGCTAGGGCACACCCCATTGTAAAATTTTTTTAAAAGAAGTTGATAGATCATCTTCATACTGTATATTGTTATAGAAATGTTCAGTTTATAAAACATACTTGCCTATACATTACTGTCTTCGAGTCCCATAACCACTCTCAGAGTTAGATCAATTATTTGATTTTCATTCTCATTTTTTTTCCTTTTAAAAGCAAGGTGCAAGCAGGCATAAAGGAGTGGGTATGCAGGCAGGTAGGAAGAGAGAAGAGGAAGATACGTTTATTTATTTATTTTTAGTTGTTCATCGTGTTCGCCCCAGCCCCGGGTCTCAGACCTAGGTCTTTGGGATATATGTGGACTACACAGGCCAGAGGTCATGGACTTAACCATTAAGCCACCAGGGCATTTTACCTGATGAGGAAACTGACGCTCACAGAAGTTACTTCCCTAAATGTACCCAAACTTGGATTAATATAGTACCCAAACCAAACTTTATGATTCCCACTCCAAAATGTTTCGTCACATCACGCTGCAGATTGCCATTTTAAACTAGAGGATCCTAAATGGGGTCACTTGTGAAATTATTTTCACATTATTCCAATCTTCTCTTTAACTTCAGCTCATTATCTGGCTATGGATAATCTGCCTTTAGAATTATAATTCTCTGACCCCCAAGTCTATTAATTTCCTTCTGTTTAGTCATTGAAAGATTCCTCCCTGCCCCCTTCATTCTCATTGTGTGTTAAAGAGGAATGAAACTATTTGAGTAGGAATATAAGGAGGCACCTGCTAATCTATTTTGTTTGAGAAAATTAAATGGAACCAATTCGAGTCTCATAATGATAACATCAGTCTCACTCCCAAAGGCCTTCTTATTGTATTTTCACTTGCCAAGCATCTTTGGTTTGCATTCCCCAGTCTGGAGAACTGATCACTCTATTATTGCTTACTGTGATTCTATAGAAGTCTATTGCTCCCTAAACTTTGTCTCTTTAGAGACTCTTCTTTTTGACATTTGCAGGGCTAAGGAGCTGATAGTTTGTCACAATGGAATTAAGTTGGTCCAAATTTCATGTAAGCAGCTCACCAAATTATGAAACACTTTTCCTAGACAGCAGAGAAGAGAGAAATGGACTCCATGTAGAAGGTTTACAAAACTTGTATTATTAAACAAGTGATAGATTCTCAATCAGTATTTCAAATTTAATTAATTCCTAACATAGCTGTTGACTGTTCGGTCATACCAAATCGAATCGATTTGTGTTTATCTTGCTACAATTGGTTAAGCAAGAAAACGGTGGTGTCTTTGTAATTTAGGGCTAGTTCTTCAACCTCCCTGAGCCTCAAATATCATTTTCTGAAAATGGGACAATAGATTGCACCTCTCATAGGACTGCTGTGAGAATTAAGTGGTATGAGCGAAGGCACATGGCATACTGTTGGGCACCACCAGTAAGTGTTCAGTAAAAACTGACTGGTCCTCTCCCACTCAATCTCACACTTTCTCTGAAAAGACATGCAGAGAAAATTAAAAAGACCTAAAGAACACATCCCTCTGAACTTTAAAGGCAAGAAACTAGAGAGCAGAACTGTAAGTGGATACATTGTAATGACATAGAACCACCACAGATCATTTGGATCAGTGACTCACTTTCTGGATGGAGATTCACAGGAAGAAATGCATTTTACATAGCTTCAAAAAACAATTTTTTCCAGTAATACAATGGGAAATTTTAATTCTATTCCATTCCTGTCTTGTCCATTTCATTCAATTGCATCAGAAAACAAAGACTGGTCAATATACAATGGGTTTTTGTTTTTTGTTTTTTGTGTTTTTTTGGTTTTGTTTTAAGTAAGAAAGGGTTTCATTCAACCTGCAGTTTGAAAAATAATGATTTAGTGTCCCCGAACTCTGTACCAAGAAAAGACACGGTGGTATGTCCTGGTGGAGTAGTGGTGAGGCCCTGTGTCAACGGATGATGCCACAGTCTACATGTATCCCAAGGATCTGGGATTGAGTCCTGGGGCTGGGGCGGGGGTTGGGGGTGGGGAACATTCAAGATGTACAACTCAAATGAAAATAAGTAAAATGTTTCTTTCTCTTCTCCCTTCCTTCTTGCCTACTTGTTTTCATTTCTGCCTGCACCTTTCCTTTAAAGAAGAAAATAAATAGTTCTCACTAGTATTGCTTACATTATTGGTCTTCTTCATCTTTAGCTTTAGCTGAAATGCTTCCTCAGAAAGCATTCTCTGTTCTCTCCAAACTAAATCATGTTCCTTTTCTTCAGAGAACTTACTACAGACGATAATTATATATTTTTTGTGATATTTTGATTAATGTATATCCCCCCCAATAGAATGTAAGGCCCAGGAATTTTATCCATCTTTTTCATTAGTATATTTTGGCATCTTGTGCAGCCCAGTAACTGGCACATTATCAGAACTCTCTAAATAGATGCTAAATGAATGAGTAAACTAATGAATGAATAAAGACTTCCATAAACCCAAATGTAAGCCTGGTCAGTCATCATCCTACTTTGAGATAATTTATTAGCTTTGCTTTCCAAAATAAAAGAGATGACGAAGTTCTGTTTAAAAACGTCTCTTCCAGAGTTTGAGAACAGGAAAATCATAGAGTGGGTCTTAGGACGCTGGTGATAGGTAGATGTTCACTTCAAATGTAGTTATATGTTATACATTTTTATTCCTTCTTCTCTGTGGATGTTATAAATTATCATAAAATACTTGTGTTGTCCCCCTCTGAGGCTCAGGCAGCTAAGGCGCAGACTATAAAAGTCATGGGCCTAGGTTCCAGACATGGGGCAGGGATGGGGAAGCGTGGCTAAAAAAAAACAGCAAACAAACAACTTGTGTGCTTTATTCACAATAGAAAAAAAGGAATATAGGAAGAAATATAAAGGGGATCATATTGTATGGTGAAGGAAGAACTAGAATGGGGGTAGTGAACTTAATGTAGTATATGCAGATGTTAATTTATAATAATGCACACCTTAAACCTATATGATGTTGTGGTGCACTGATCCTTCAATGCAATTAATTAAAAATAGAGAAGAACAAATGAAAAACATAAGTCTTCTTCAGTAGACTCTAAGCTCCACAAGTGCTAGGATCATGCACGATTTCGCTTCCCATTGCACCCCAGAACCAGAACAATACCTAGAGCAAACAACAACTGCTTCAAAATGTCTTATTACATTAATAATAAATATATAGATAAGACCTCTGGAACATTTCCAAATTTCATGCCATTGTCATGCAAAACCAACCATAGACAATGCTTCCACAAATAGACATACCTGTGCTCCAATAAAACTTCATTTGCAAAAACAAGTACAGACTAGTTTTGGTCAGTTTGCTGACCCTAACTAATTGTACATGAACCCCTACTCAACTCCCACATTATAGGTAAGAACAGAGAGGTACTATTTTCCTATATGGAATATGACCTGTCTAAGGTTACACAACTAACAAAAGACAAAGTGGGGAATTTCAGCTTCCAACTTCAATTCTCATAACACCCCAGAACGCCTATGTGTTAGGGTCTGCCTGCTTCAATCCTCGTGTTGGTACTACCCTACCTTGTTTATTGAGACTCAGGGATTTTAGTTTAAATTTGATCTGTGTTGGTGTTTTTAATTTTACTTTTTATTCTATCATCACTGCAGTCTAAAAGGCTTGGGAGTGACCAGTTTATGTAACTCCAGAATATGTAACTCCATTTCAGGTTCTTGAAGTTCACCTCTCCCCATATTCAAAGAGGTATGTGCCAGGTTTACTTAGACGGAATGTTCTGACCTCTCTGGCATTAAGGGCTAAAACAGGAAATAGGTTAAGATCTGTGCCATATAGTATGTCCTACCACACACTTTACCCAACTCTTTCACAAGTCACTCAGTAGTGGGGATTCATAAGGGGTCCACATATCACATACTATATACACAGTACTAAACTAGGTTTGAGAGGAAGGAATAAGAAAGCAGCTAATGTTTGTGGGTTCTGACTATATGTCAAACACAGTATATAAAACTTGGGTAAAACCTGAGACGACCCTTTAAGGAAGGATCAGATCAACTAAATTGCTTGAATTTGGAACCCTATTTGGTCTACATCCCAACCCTGGACTGACTTTACAACTATTTCTGTTCTCAAGGCCATAGATACTTGAATATTCTTGTAAGGATTGGAGTTGAAAAACTGGAAGCACCTAGCTCAGTGTCTGCACATAGGATGTTCTCATTTGCTCTTATTACATATCACTTTGCCTCACATGCTCACCTGCAGACACCCTAATGTGCCTCTGCCCACACAGAACCTCTTAACACTGCCAGGACAAGGTGGTGCCGTTCTACAAGCATAGTGTCTTTACATGACTAGGCTATTTCCCCTGGAATGCTTCCCACTCCACATCCTCTGCTCTAGGAAGCCTCAGCTCAACTCTTCTGTGACCCTTTCCCTCGGTCTCCTCAGCGTTTCGCCTACCCTGCACTTTGTTCAAGACTCTGTCATTGGCCCTTGTAAAGCAGTTGCTGTCTGGTTTATCACACTATGTACTGTACTGAGACAGGGCCTGTCTTACTGATTTCCTTTTAAAAATAATACCTATTGTGCATTTTTAATACAGAAAAGCATCAAAAACATCTCTCAGAAAACTCTTTTGGTATTTAAAAAAATAAAGCAATATAAGAAAATTCAAACTGTACTATAAGTTACCAAATAAAAAGGGAAAATCTCCCATTACTCAACCATCACTCTAGAAGAAATACTGGATAAGTTACTTCTATAACCTATCAGAAAAAATGTGTATATATGTCAAAATTGATATATTATATGTATTAAAAAGTTTTTGCATAGCATATTTTTCTAAACATGGTTATACACCTTAATTTTTTCACTTAATTATATATTACAGACTGTTTTCCCAATTCATTATATAAAATTAACCTCATTCTTTTAAGAAGCTCCATTATTTGGCATGAATGTAAGTTAGTTAACCAGTCTCCTATCCATGAATATTTATGCTTTTCTGTATCTTACTGTTAAAATGACACTTTGTGAATGTGGCAAAGTATTGCATTTAACTGAATCAGAGGTGTATCTCAATTTCTAATACTAAAATGTGCACAAAATGCTCATCTATAAAAATAAAAGTGCATCTTAGAATTGATGAATCTGTGGGCTAGTCTCCAAGAAGTGAAATTGATAGTTCAAAGAGCCTATGAATTTAAAACTTTTTGACTTGCTGCCAAATTGCCATAAAGACTTCATCAATTTCCACTCCCACCAGCAAGGTATGAGAATGACCATTTCCCCATACTCCTGCCAACATTGGCAATAGCCAATGTTTTAACTGATAGAGAAAGAAATTGTACTAAACTTACATCCATAAAATACAGTTTGAAAATCATTGTATTAAACTCCTTCTCAAAATTTCAGCCTTAAGATACTCTGCTTGCCTGTGAAATTTCAGCAACTCATTGATCCCAGCAAAGTCAAGGTGTTCAAACAGAAGGCCACGCAAAGAGAAAGTCTTCCATCAGGAGCAGCATCTCATGTCTCGGAGCCAAAGCACAGCAGGACAGACAGTAAGGCCAAATGCAAGGTCAGAGATTTTATACAAGAAAAACACTCCCTCCCTTCCCAGGAACAGCTGAAATCACTCAGATTTGAAGCCATAATTCAGTTCTTTGTGCCCCTTCTCCTAAACTTGCTTAGCTGATTGCCTTTTTAGGTTTCTTGACCATTGTTCAGCCAGGCCCTGAATCTGTCCCAAATCATGTTTCTTCTGGGAAAAGATTTATCTTCTGTAGGATATCATCTTATTTAATACGCTGACCTTGACATTTAGATAACAAAAACTTGCACTTGAGATCAATGCACTTTTAGCTGACTTTAAGCTTTGAGTTCTCATTGTAATTGTTGTCACCTTGGCCTTGGCGTTGATGTGGGGGACTCCTCACTTTCATATAAGCCCAAAGGCCACCAAGAATGAGATGGCAATTGGGTACAGTTCCTCACTTAGGAGAAGTCAGTTCATTGGGATCTTTATCAAAGTGCCCCAGAGAAGAGAAGACATACAAAAACTACTCAATTTATTCAAGAAATATTTATTGAGCAACTTACCAAATGTCAGACACCACCATAAATGCTAGTGGTATAGCACGAAACATCCAAAACTCTTGACTTGGTGGAGCCTACCTTGGATGAGGTGGCACAGGGGGAGTGAAAGAGATACAAGCAATAAAGAAACAAACTTAATAAAATATATATTATGGCAGATGGTAGTGTTATCAAGAAAAACAAAGAAGGGAAAGGGGATAGGGAATACTGGGAGCTGATTTAGTTATCACTTACTAAACACATATTATATGCCAGGCCCAGTACCAAGTATGTTCCATACATGATGAAAGAAGGAGTGGAAGAATAAGAATGTGATGGGGTAGGAAGAGAGCAGCTACTCCTAGCTTAAACTTGTCCTTAGAATCAGTCTGAGGGCATGCCCTGGTGGAGTAGGGGCTGTGCACAGTCCCCATAAATCCCAAGGTCCCAGGTTTGTGTCCCGGGCCGACGGGACAACCAAGATGTACAACTCAATAAAATAAAATGCATTTCCTCCTCTTCTTTTCTGCCTGCCTACCTACTCACCTTCATTCCTTCCTGCACCTTTCCTTTACAAAATCAATTTGAGGACTGATACTGTCCAGTTTCATTATAGAGTAGTGTACTAGGAAGAGAGAAGGCAGAAGGAGCCACTTCTCAGGTTTGCTCCTCAGAGCGTGTCTTCCAAATTTATTTAGGAAGACATTTATTTAGGAATTTATTTAGGTGCCTGCTTCAAGATCAGACACAGTCCTATTCTGGTATTAAGCATAATATATCACCTATAGGCAAACCCATACTCTTTTATATGATCTATATAATTCCTCTTTTTCCAATCACACAAGTAACCAAGTGTACAGAGATAAAGAGCTCAATTGCAAGGAGTGTGTATAAGTGAGGTAGATGACCTTTTCCCTGACCCCAATGCAAAAGTTAGTCTGCCAGGAATTTTCCACAGTACTGCGGAGACTGTAGCTGTGTTCTGTTGTCATGACCAAGGACAAACAAGCATCATCTCCCTCCTCTGCAGCTGTACGTAACTGATAAGAGTTACCAGTGGAAACCACATGTAGTCAAGAGGATGAATCACTGCCTCACAGTGTAGAAGGAGCTCCCCTAAACTCCCTGTTGCTCAGCTTTCAGTAACAGTACTCTTGGGCCGGCACCTGTACTTGCAATAAAGTGCCTTTTTCTCCACCTTTCAGTGCTCAGCTGCTAGTCTTCTCGCCACCTGGAGGCTCTGCCATAATATAGGGATGGGGATTGCATGTGTCAAAAAAATAAAATGGGGCACACCCTGGAGGAGTAGGGATTGGGCACAGTTCACATACATCCCAAGGTCCAGAGTTCACATCCCAGGGCTGGCAGGAACAACCAAAATGAGCAACTAAATAAAATAAAGCGCTTCCTCCTCCTCTGTCTTCCTGCCTGCCTGTCTGCCTCTGCTCATCTTCATTCCTGCCTGTAGCTTTCCTTTAAAAAATTAATTAAATGTGCAAGTGCTATGGGGAGGTAACAGTTAGATCAATATAGACCATGGCAGAGGAGTCACTTGGAAAAAAGACCAGTGTGGGAGGCAGGGGGAAGAAGAGTGTGTGACTAAGTATAAAAGAGGGAAAGAGAAAGAACAAAAGGGAGAGGAAAAAGTCAGCTGAGCTCCCGCTGAGATCATGGGAAACAGTGAAGAAACTAATAGTTTCCTTGATTTTGCAAAGAACTTGAAAAGCGCTTTAACCAGCTCCTTAGCTTGGATAATGCTTGTCTGGGGGTTGGGGTTTAAGTCTGTGCAAGGCAAGCAAAGTGATGATGGGCCTCTCAGCATCAAAGAACAGCCTCTCTTTTCAATGAAGCAGCTTGCCACAGCAGTACCTGGCTCCCTTAATCTCAGTAACTACAATAAATGCACAAATCGCCCAATAGATCTCTTCCTAACATATCTGAGTAACAGAGCCTAAGTCTTTACCCTAACAGAGGCCCCGTAAGCCCCTGTGAATGAGAGGAAGAGGTGGTCAGGGCTGCCTGGCTATGGGAAATGGCTTTCTTGGTATTCTGTGAAATCCCTTTACATTGACAGGAATTAAATCAGAAACACCCACAGGCATTTGGAGAACTAGGATGCAGTCCAACTCTCTACATCTAGATTGAATGGGATCAGGTCAGTCTGGATAATGAAAAATTGAAAATAACAGAGATGCCTCAAAACCTGTTTTCTAAGAGGGTAGCTGAGGAAGTCTAACAGTGTGGGGGGATGGGGCTGTTGTGTAAGTTGACACGGAGGCCCTCAATTTAAAGATGATAAAAGTCCAGTCTCTAAGGAAGAGCTAAAGAGGCCCCTTTGTGTAATCTAACTTTACTAGCAAAACAGTCCAGACAAACCAGTGCTCTAAGTAATTGGGAGCTATAAATGGTTACCATTTATTGAGTGTTTATGGCAAACCCAGTGGGTACAAAGTGCTTTGCTCAGATTAACTCATTCAGTTTTCAAAACAACCCTATTAAGTGTGTAGTATAATTCTAATTTAATAGTTAGAAAATTCTGGCTCTCAGAGATTAAGGAATTAGCCTGAAATCACAACTAAGTGGGTAAATAAGAATTCAAACCTTGCCCAGGTCTATTTCATTCTAAAACTTGTGTTCTTTCTACTACATAATACCACCTCCCAAGAAACTGATGTAATATAATTGTTACCAAATTCTCTTTCTCATATTTTTTTTCTCCATGGATGACTTCGATTTTTTCTCATTCTAATCCTGGTCTCACCTGTTCTCTCTCTCTCTCTCTCTCTCTCTCTCTCTCTCTCTCTCTCTCTCTCTCTCCATAAGACCTATTGAGACCTTGAGACTGAATGAATTTGCAATTTTAAATAACATTATCAATAATTTATTTTGTTCACAATACTCTATTCATTTTAGGGTACTGAAATTGCATCTCAGTCTATAATTCACATCACATTCACCTATATTTACAACTTAAAACTCACTTCTCTTGAGTAAACTTTCAAATCTTAGGATGCTTTAGTTGGAAGCTGCTTAAGAAGTCCAAATCCCAGGATTGTGGAGAGGGTGACTTAAAGTTCTGAGAGGGGAAATGAGAAACCAAAGGTCAAAGAGCTACAGAATGGCTAACTGTGTCAGGACTAAACCCAGGTCCCCTGAATTCTAACCAGCACTCTCTTCCCTAGAAACTTCCCTCTCTCTACCTCCCTGATTAAGCTCTCCTTCCCTGACTATGTCTCTCCCTGCCACCCAAGCCCATCCTTTATACTTCGTCTTGTTCATTACTATCCAAAGCAATGCCTCTACATCAGTCAAACCTGTCACCATAAGCCCACTTCAATGCTCATTTACTGGAGAGTTCCTTCACACAAATGCATAATGTTTGCAGCTTACAATTTTTTATAACTAGCTTAATCTCAGATCCAGCAGCTACTTTAATTTTTTTCTTTAATATTCTTTTGTACCTCTCATAGGCCTTAAAGCTGCTTAGTAAACATTGCTGAAATTAACAAATATAGTCATAGTGAAAAAACAAATGATTGCTGAAAGAAAATATGCTCCACCCAGAGAAAATAAAACCCAAGGAAAAAGATTTCTTATCACTTCTCATTAGAACTTGACAAAGTATACACTAGTTAATTAGGCCTTCCAAAGAGCTTAGATAACAGCCTGTGGATGCTAATTACCCTGAAATCATACACAGACCAAAGCAGAGAAGTGGGAAAATAATTTAAGCAAATTTTATTTTCTAGAGCGTATGGTCTCATGAAAACCAAACATGGCATATTCATATTAGTGTTAACTGCCGCAGCAACTGAGTCAGATGAGGAGCAAAGAGATCCTAAAAATATGGCAGTTCATCTTCTAAGTGATAGAGGGAGAGGTCAGAATGGGATGCTGCCTATCTGAGTCACACCTGACAGGCCCTTTCCTGAGCACTGGAGGTCAAAGCTTATCTCCTTAACCCTCTGGAAAGAGTCCAGTAATCTTCAACTTAAGGTTTTCCCGAAGATAACAAGGAGGTGGGACCACCAGAATGCCAGAGGCCACTTCATAGACCTGGAGAACTTCCTGGAAAATCCCCTCACTTCTGCTTTCAAACTTCCTTGTGAGTTCTACTCCCTTGCTAATTACAGACACTGGAAATGTGGTCCGCCCAGAAGCCCCAGCCCAAGAGTATAAATGTAGGAATTTTATAGCACTCAGGGGCAGCCCTGCCCAGAACTTATCTTCTGCTTTTGCT
>RJWH01008899.1:0-26688 GCA_004363575.1 Solenodon paradoxus | reverse complement strand
GGGTTGTCTCTGCCCCGCAGGGTCCTCACGGTGGCGCCTTTGTCTCCCCAGGTCCTCTCCGCGCACGGCTTCGGCCCCATCACCACCGACATCCGGGAGGGCCAGGCCTTCTTCTACGCAGAAAACTACCACCAGCAGTACCTGAGCAAAAACCCCGACGGCTACTGCGGGCTCGGGGGCACCGGAGTGTCCTGTCCGCTGGGAGCTAGAAAGAAGTGATCTTTCCCTACCTGGTCAGCCCTTGAGGCGGCAGCCACAACCTCTTCAAGAAATCAGGCAATTCTGTGATTCACATGCAATTCAGTGGCTTTTCGAAGCGCACAGAGGGCAGAGGCGCCCCTAAAGCGCGTTACTGGGGCTCACGTGCATGGCGGTCAGGCAAGGCCAGGCGGACAGCGTGTGTGCTGTGGTGGGAGCAGAGCTGTGACGTGTGGGGGCGTGTGGGGGCGTTTGGGGCCTGGATGAGGATGAGGACGATGGATACCATGCTGTGGCGGGCGCGTGAGCAGGCCGCTGTCCCCACCCGCGCCACCTCGCGGGCCTGCCTGCCCTCCGGTGCCTTATCCTTCACAGGAGCCTCAACGGACCGCTGGCGGGAACCCTTCGCTGTGCCGACCGCACGTGTGTGGAAGCGTTTCTCCCCAGGCCGCCCGCCCTCTGACGCGCGCTGTGTTAGCTTGATTAGTTCCAGAGTGTGCTTGCAGCTATGAGAAATGCTTGTCCTAATAAAAATCCAGTCTAATAGCACAGATGTGCGGATGTCTCCTCTGTGCCACGTGTTCAGGTAGGGTATTCCCACGCATGTGGAGATGGCTTCAGAGCTCTAGAGGAGCTTGGGGGGAGGGAGGCTCAGCTGCCTCTCCCGGGTGGGGAATATGATAGAGATTTTTGGAAAGCTAATACCTTGCATCTTCAGTAATAATGGTGTTTTCACACGCCGGTTACATCCATCACACACACCGGGGACTATTCTAGTTAGAACAGGCACACGACATCCCTGCCTTTCGGAGATGTTATAGTCACAACGAGGAGTGGGGACATAAGCATTAGGCATGTAAATACATGATACATAAGATAACAGGGACAAGCAGACGATAAGAGGATCAAATAAACGTTGTGTCTAAGGCTATGGAGTTGAGTTTCGAGCTGTGTGAGGTTGATCAGAGAATGCGCTTGGGAACTGAATGACCTGAAAGATCCCAGGCAGGCGGCCCGAGCTTTGGGGACAGGAGACTTTGTTCCCCAAGGACCCGAGCCCCGCTTCTTTCCCTTCTGGATTTCCGCCGAGTCCAAGGGCATCCAGGATTCAGCTGGAGCTGGCAGATTGGTCGCGGTCAGCGTCCCCACCTGGGTGGCTTAAAGGAAACCTTTTCAGACAGAAGCACCCGGATGTACACCCGGCCCAGGACAGGGAGGAACAGAAAGGCCAGGGCGCCGGAGGCACCGACCGGGAGGGTGTTGGAGTGAGACCTGTCCGGTCAAAGGAGCCAGGATGTGTGGACAGACTTCTTATTTTTTACTTTTTGGCTGATTTTATGTAATTGGCACCCACTGGAGAATTGTAAACAGGTTTTCCTTCTTGTTTATTTTTTTCTCAGCCTACGCGGCTGGATGGACAGCGCTGTCCACTGTGAGCGAGGAAACGGTAGCGGGCAGTGGTGACTTCTGCTTGGGCCTCACAGAATCCGAGCGGCTGCTCAAGCGTTTTCCTGGAGAAGTGGGGCCGGGCAGTGTGCCGGTGGGTCTGGTGCGCAGGGGGATCTGAGAAAGAGCAAATCAGGACTCCACAGCTTAGAGATGACGTGTGAGGCCGGGACACTCTGGAGATGATTTGGGCGAGGAGTGGAGAGAAAGGCAGGGCCGTGCTGGGCGATCAGTTCATGATGGAGCTGCTCAGGAGGAGCAACGGCCTTGAGAAGTGACACCAGCTGTAGGCACGGGGAAGTGTTCTCCCGGGAGAAGTCAGCACGGTGGCACACCCCAACCTGCACTGAGCTCTGGAGGCTCTTAGAGCGACTTTCTCTGTGTTCAGCCTGGGGTAGAATTCAAACAAGGAGGCTGGTCCCTGGAGGAAGCCCTTGCCGCAGTTAGGAGGGGCACGACCCCCATCCAAAGTCTCCTCCAGACGAAACTGGGGGCTGTCACCAGGGTGACCGTGTGGGGTGGGATCAGTATAGCGAACCCAGGAGTCATCTACAGGCCCTAAAAGGATGCCCTGGGGACCGCAGATGTCACCATGGGCTCTGGACAGGGTGGGGAGTTGTGATGACCAGGGCGTTGGTGGAGATTTTTTCTAAATCTTTCTTGCAGTAGGGCTGCTGGGTCTGAAACACCAGCGGGACTTCACTCCCATCCCCAGGATGCGACTGTGAATGAGCTGCAGTCTCAGCGTCTGCGCACGTGATTCACTGACATTGCCCCTGCACGCACGTGCCACACATACCTGGCCTGGACAACCCTGTAAAATGCCTGGTGTCCTGCTTCCCTCATCACTCTGCTTCTCCTAGGAGGAGACTCTCTCCTGGAGGCACATTTTCCAAACCCAAACCCGCCAGCCAGGTTGCACCCCAATCTCTTCCTCTTTGGTGCTCACACTCTGGAACCCCCTCCCCATCACCCAGACCAGAGTGACCTGACAGCTGGGGTCACCCCCATGCCACAGAGCCACTGACATTACTCACACTGGCCAGTCCTAAGCCTGCTCCCCTCCTCATTGTTCCCTCCTGCAGAAACCCCAGTGAGACCTGCCCATGGTCCCCGCACCCTCTGCCTCCAGAGCAACACTGGTGTTCCCCTCCCCTCGGGGTCCCCATGGTGTGGTGTCCCCTCCTCGTAGCCTGTGAGTAACAAATGACAGTCATCACATGGTCTGTTGGCCTTGTCAATTCTCTAGACAATTAAACCCAAAGAATACAAAAATGCTCATCGGAAAGAATATCTGCACCCCTGTGTCTGCACCCCTTGGCTACAGTTCTCACTAGCCCAAAATGGAAGCAGCCTAAATGTGCATCAACAGGTGATGAAGAAGCTGTGGTGTAGGTGCTTGATGGAATTCTATACAGCTACTAAAAAAGACAAAATGGTACCCTTTGTAACAACCTGAAGGGAACAGGCGGGGAGCCTGCTAAGTAAAATAAGCCAGAAAGAAAAAGAGAAGCACAGTATGGTTTCATTCATATGCAGAATATAAACAAAACACATGAAGAGACAGATCTCAACAAAATCCCTAGGACAGGAGACTGGCTACCAGGGTGGGTGGTGGCAGAGGGATGAGATGAAGGCACTGGGCTCTGGTCATGGGTGTGTGTGAAATGCAGACTGAGGATCTCTTTCCATATGCTGTAAATCATCTAGCAATTTAAAAGCAAATAATAAAGAGAAGTTTCTATTAAAACCAACAAAAACAGACAAGATATGCCTAACAACGAGCAAAATCACCATTTTAGTTTCCCGATCCATGGAGTAAAAACCTCCGGAGTCTTGTATTCCCAAGGTAGTGAGCAAAAAGCAATGCCTTATCTCTGAACAAATTTAAAATAGTGGGACACCAAGGGTAAACCTCAAAGTTTCAGAGACGAGGATCCCTTAGATCCCTTTGGGCAGACGAGAAGTCCAGGGAGGCCCCAGTGGATGAGTAGGGATTCACGCCCGCACCACGAGGGAGAGAGGCCAGTCACTGCGGAGGGTCCGGATGGAATACACTGACCGGAGCACCTTTATGCGGACGCTGGGCCCTCCTGTGTAGCTATCGGCACAGCAACTAGTCTTTTCATCCTACAGGTAAAGACAACCAGGAGCAGTTTGACTTCAGAGTAGGGTCGCCATGTCTCAGGCTGTCCTGTCTCAGGCTATGCCAATTCTTCCCCGTCCTACAGAAGAAACGTCAAGCGTCGTGATGCTTGAATATCAGCTGGTCTGCAGCATTGACAACATTTGGTGAATTAGATTTGGTGAGACGCTCCCCAAAAGTTCAGGGGCTGCCACGCAGGTTGAGTTTCGAAGCATCTGGTGGTCTTAAGCGTGAGAGACAAGGTACCACATCTTGCATTGCCCGTCTTGGAAAAGAGACACAATTCTTAGTGCGATTGTTTTGCTCATACAGTCGTAGGTTGCCACATTGGAGGGGGCTGATTCAAACTATGTACTAGGTTCCCTACTGGTTCTGACTTGGACCCAGAGAGAGAGAGATCTGTGAGGCAAGCCACCCCATGGCACAGCAAGTTTCCAAGGCACTGAATGCAGCAGAGATATTGGCTAGAAATCCTGGCAAACCCTGAGAGACCACAGTGGAGATGCCACAACTTGGGGACCGAATCTATGTCCTCTTCCCTTGTCCGTCAGAAAGCATCTCCTAGCCGGCTACCTGACCCAGGTAGAAAAGCAGGCACGTCGGATGATGCTTTGTGACCGAGGACCCCCTGATCATGAAATGAAGGTCCATAGCAGCTGGTGTTGGTAGAAATTTTGTGTGAGACTTGGCTCAAGCAGATGGAGAAGGCAGGAATATGTCAGACAGTAGCTCAGATACATGATGTTTACTTCAGTTTCTTCACCAATTCTCCTTGAAGTAAAATGCTTTAAAATGCTTTCCAATGTAAGATAACTGTTTTAGGGGGTAGAAAGTAGCTTATAGATGCTTTAGTTGACTGTCCTCATTTTATAGATGAGGAAGATGAGGACCCAAGAGGCAGCCTTTTCTCTCCTGAAAATGCCACAGATTTAGATCAGATGGGAAAAAAAAATCTTCCCAGGGTGGTTTTCAAAACATGTGTCCTGGTCCTGCCTTCTGGTGCCAGTGGGGATGTCTCACCCTCTTCCTTAGCAGATACTGGAATATGGTTGAAAACAGAACTCACTCTCCCCAAGTCATTTCCCTAGGCTAAAAACCTTTCTACATCCCTTCTGAAACTGATTCATATCTGATGACCAGCCCTTCTAGATGTCCCAGGTTCAGAAACGAAGGTCGCTTGTCTAAGGCTGCACCATCTACCATACACCATCCACAATCTTTGAGGACTGCAGTCGCATGTGGCCACCTGATTATAAACTGATTTAAACTAATCTAACTAAAAAGTTCTGCGCCTTAGTTGCTCTAGTTACATGTCAAGTACTCAACAGCCACAAAAGTGACAAGTAGTTCATGGCTACCATATTAAACAGTGCAGATTTGGAACATTTCTATGGTTTAGCATGATCTTTTGAAATACAATGGTTAAGGAAAGAGTTTGTTATGACCGATATGCCCTTTGATCTTTGTAGTATCTTTTTGTTAATACAACCATCTTGTTAGCACATACGAGCCATAAAATTCTAAGTATTTTTCATCTAATCTCATCCAGCCAGGATCTCCATCCATATTAAATATCCTTACTCCATTATTATCATTGCAACCTTATAGAAATTTACATTCATTCTTTGTTGATTTTGTTTTATTTAGTCCCTGCATTTCAGTTTTGTATAAATAATTTAGACTCTGACATCTGAAATATTGTTTTCCTCTCCCACTTTTGTGTCATGCGCCAGGTTCATTTGCATGCCCTCGGTATCTTCTTGAGCGTCACTATGCAAAATATTGAACCAGGCTGTTCGTGTAGAAAGACATGTCGCTTATTTAAGGTCTTAGAGCATCCATTATAATTGGCGTGCCTCGTCACTCCTGACTCTCCTTCCCACCAACCTCTAACAGAAATTGTGGCTAGATTTCATACCTTTCCTTGTGGATCCCAGATACACCTTCAGAATTTTTCTCCAGAAAAGGCTTCAGGTACAACAACCAACCAATCAGGCTTGTTTTCTGTGAAACGCATAGCTTTCCTTCCAGACAGACACAGACATTGGATGTAATATCTCAACTAGTTGTGAGTTCACCTAAGAAAACACTCATACAAACAACACACCATTATTTTAGCCAGAAGATGGTGATCAGAGAAGGTGGTAAAAGTATTGCTAAAATCTAGGAATATGATAGAAGCCGAAGGAGAGATAACTTGCCGGTATTCTGTCCAGGAGAACAGGGGAGATGAAAGGGGGCCACAAAAGATTGAGAAAGACAAGAGACTAAGAGTGAAAGTGGGGTCAGAGGGTGAGCAATCTTTGAGGACTGTTGCCCCGAGCATCTGACTCCTTGCATATTTATTGTCATTACACAAGGAAGTTGTTCTTCAAAAACAGCACAAGATGTAAATCATCCATTTTTACAACCATTGTTCACAGAGCTGAAGTCACACACTAAAGGTTCTATGTACAGTTACCAATGTCTTAGCTAACTGGCTAGCTTTTAACTTCTTATTAAGTCTCAACAGTCCATCAGAAACCCCTCCAGTCCAAGGTTTTCCTGGCTGGCAGGCACCTGGCATTCCAGATGCCAAGCTTTCTGTTTCATTGCCAAGGCATTGATTTATCTAAACTAAGCTTTTCCCTTATTGTACCCCACAATAACTTTAGTCTGACAGACCTTAGTGAAAATGCTTACATATGACTCCTTATAGGTTGAATGACCTTGAGAAAATCACATTATCTCTCTGAGACTCAGTTTCTTGGAGGGTAAAAGGTGATGATAAGATTGACATTGCAGGCTTATGCATACATACATATGTACATACATATATCATTCCCTAGACATTTTATGAGCTATTCAAACAAACTAATAATGCTTGGAAAAGGTCACTGATCATTCTGGTGTCAAGGTAGATTCACAAAAGTAAATGAGATTAAACAGCTCAACAAATACTCTCCCTTTCTCTTTTCATGAGAAGACTTCACAAGTGTCCACCATGTGCCGTGCAGGGAGGATTTACTGCCTCTCGAACTCCTTACCCAGTGTACTTATCGTGTATAATATCTATTTATAATATCATGTGAGACTATATTACACATTTTACAGATACTTAGATACATAATCTGTGTGTATAATACGTTTTACATCTACTGTGTAGATATGTAATTGTGTATAATTTATATTATATATTCTTGTTTAAATACATATTGTATAATTGGTTATTTGCTGAGACTTTTTAAGTCTCATTTACTTTTATGAGTTCCCTCTAGTGCCAGAATAATCAGTGACCTTTTCCAAATATTATTAGTTTGTTTGAATAGTTTCTGCATTTCCATGAGGCAATCTTTTTTCTCCATATATCAGTTCTAGAGTGTCCCTGTTACCCCTGAACATCCAGCTATGTCCAGTTGGGAGAAAGCTGTAATCTCATGGCAATATGTCCTGACACTGATACAGGCTCCTGAGGATGAGGTTGGTAATGGCGAAAAAGTGAGCTTCCATCTTTTTGAGCCCCACAATGGGACTACTGCACTAGGCAACCTGGTTGCCTGAGACGGTGACATTTTTTAAGTGATCTTCCAGGTTCTCATCCTGAACATCCTTTGGGGCCTTTGATTTTTACTGCTGATGCTTTTCTTAAAACTGCAATCTCTTCAGTTGGATTTCATTTTTAAAAATATATTGAGATGTAATTGACACAAGACTATACACACTTTAACCATGAAACCATCACTACAATCAAGATAGTAAAGAGAGCCATCACCCCCAAAGTATTCTCAGGGCACCTTTGCAAGACCTCACGTCTCTATCAACTCTATCTCCCCTCTCCCTCTGCTTTCTGTCACAATAAATTAATTTGTATTTCTAGAATTGTGTATATCTCACACTCTTTCTTTTCCTGACTTCTCATACTCAGCATAAGTTGTTGCATGTCTCATTGATTCCTTCCTTTTCATTGCTGAGTAGTATTTCATTGTGTGGATATACCGTCATATGTTTATCCACTTGTCTGCGGATGGACATTTAGGTTGTTTTCAGTTTGTGACCACAACACATAAATCTACTAGGGTTCTATGTTCAAGTCTTTGTATGAACATATACTTTCATTTCTTGTGAATAATATATAAGGCATAGATGCCTGGACAACATGATAGATACATGTTTAACTTTTAAAGAAGCTGCCAGACTCTTTTCCAAAGTACTTGTAAAATTTAACATTATTCCAGTAGCATATGAGAGTTCCAGTTTTTCTGTAGCCTCACCACCAATTAGCATGATCCATCTTTTTAATTTTAGGCAACCCAGAAGGTGTGCAATGGTATCTCACTGTGGTTTTAGTTTGCATTTTCCTAATAATAAAGGATGTTGGCTGCCTTTTCATGTACTTGTTTGCCATCTGGATCTCTTCTTTGGTGACTTGTGTGTTCAAATCTTTTGCTCATTTTTTAATATTGAGTTTTGAGAATATTTTACATATTATAGATATTGGTCCTTTCTCAGATATCTGTTTTGCAAAGTTTATGCTTTGTGTTTTCATTCTCTTAACAGAGTCTTTCGAAGATACAAGTTCTCAGCTTTGAGGAAGTCCAATGAAGCTGGTTTTTATGTGTAGTATGAAATATGAATTGAAGTTTGTTTTGTTTTGTTTTTACACATGGATATCGAATTATTCCAGCACCATTTGTTGAACAGATTACTCTTTCTCAACAGAATTCATTTTGCACATATGTTAAAATCAATTGCCTATGTAAGTGTAGATATATTTGTGGACTATTTTGTATTATTGATCTATTTGTCTACCTTTTTGCCAACACAGAACTCTCTAGATTACTCTAAATTATTAGGTGCATCTTAAAGTCAGAGAGTGTAAGCAGTGAAAATCAATGAAAGTTGAGAAGTTAACACCCTTCTCTGCTTGGAAAGAAGGTACTTATTGGTCCTTTTCTATCATCGAGCACAAATATTCCCTACTTTCCTCTAAAGTGATTTTGTTCTTTCAAGAAGAGAAATGTGCTGTGGCTGGTGGAAACTTTTTTTTCTAGCCCTGAAAAGTTCACAAAACCATGATACTGGAATCACATTTAATAAGGAGACTCTGGAGGAGCAATATGGCCCTCAGACAGTGAGCTGGGGGCAGAATGACTTAGGCTTCTGGGAGAGGTGTGGGGAGGGTCTGCATATAAATTGGGTATGAATACAGTTGATCTTAAGTCTCTTTATGGGAATTCACACATTAGTAGTTTATATCTTTACTGTATAGCCTATTAAGCCACATTACATCCCTTAGCAAAATCAGCTATCAGTTCCCCAACTTTCTTCTCTTTTAAAATTGCTTTCAGTTATCCTAGGTCTTTGCAAAATTTCCTTCACCCCCTCTATCTGGATCTTTTTAACATTTTCTACTGATCACTGGTTTTCAGCAAGTTGATCATTATATTGGGTAAAATTGTGTTACCCCCAAGTAACATGTCCAAGCCCCAGTTATGATCATCAGACATCCCAGTTTGACCAGGACTGTTCTACCTTACCAACTCTGTCCTAGTGTCTCACCTGGTTTAAATTCTCTACTGGTTTCAATCACAGTTTGCTGAAAGTTAATTCAGGCAAACACTCACCCAACATACTAGCTCCAGACTGCCCAATGGAGATGCCGCTTTCCCCACCTAGGGCATTTCACCCACACACAAATACCCTGCCCTGCCTGGTGATACTCCAGTTGGCCCCAGTTTCAACTCTAAAAATTATGGTAAGTCTATCCCTAGTACCTGTGAGTGTGGCCCTACTTGGGAATTGAGACTTTGCAGTTGTACCTAAGTTAAGATGAGATCCTACTGGTTTAGAATGGGCCCTAATCTAATGACAGCTTTTCTTCTAGATGAGAAAAGTTAGGGCACAGACAGAGAGAAGAGAGTTGTACAAAGACAGAAACACGCAGGGAGGCCCCTTGTGATGATGGAGACAGAGACTGGGGTGAAGGAGCTTCAATCCTAGGAAAGGCAAGGATTGCCAGCAAACACCAGAATTTAGGAAGACGCAAGGAAGTACCCTCCCCTGGAGCCTTCAGAAGGAGCGCAGGGCTGCTCACGCCTTGATTTTGGACTTCTACAAACTGTGAGAGATTGACTTTCCTTTGTTGTAAGACACCATGTCTACAGTCCTTCGTTACAGGGTTCCTTAGAGGCGAATCCCACTACAATGTGCCTCTGTCTAATGTTCTCCATGTTTCTTGCTCTTGGATGTTACTGAAATTTTGGAATCTGTAAGTTTTATTTTTATGAAGCTTGCAAATATTCTGCTATTAAATTCTGAAAGAATGTTTTGCTCCCTTCCCCATCTTAGAGACTCCACTGACAAATCCCCCCCATGTGCTGATTTTTTCATCCATATTTTGGATCATTTCTATTTTTCTATTGCTATGTCTTCAAATTCTCTAATCTTTTCTTTGGCACTATTTAATCTGCTATTAATACCCATCAGGGTATTTTTCATCTCAGATGTTGATGTTTCATCTCTTGATGTTTGGTGTGAGTTTCTATACATCTTGCATGTCTCCATGAACAATTTAGTCTCTCCTCTAGCTTCTTGAGCATAGTGAACACGTTTATAATAGTACAATATTCTAGCATCTGTGTCATTTCTGAGTGTCTTTTGATTGACTATTTTTATGATGGGTCTTATCTGATCATTTCTTTGGCATGCCTGGTAATTTTTTAATTGGAACCCAGGGACATTGTGAACTTTACTTTTTGGGTGCTGGATATTTTTTGCATTCCTCTGAGTCTTCCTGAGCTTTATTCTATGGCACATTTAAGTAACTTGCAAACCATTCAATCCTATTGTGACTAGCTTTTAAGTTTTCTTAGAGCCGCATTTAATCCAGGACGAAGACTCAGCTCACGAAGGAGCACTCTCCCTCATGCCCTGCAGATGTGCAGATTACAAGATTGCCACCTTGGTTGGTGGAAACAGGAGCCCTGAGTGAGCCGAGTCTTGTTCTCTCTAACGCACTTGGATGGTTGCTTCTTCAGTCCCAGAAGATGGGAGAATCATATAGGCAAAGCTTGTTTACCCACGAGCGAAGGCAGCTGACCAAGCTGCTGCTCTACCAGGGCACACAAAAATACTGACATTTGTAAAGCTTCTTGAGGGATTGACCCCTATTTACTGCATCATGGTCTTCTTTGTCTCTTTGTAAACATTTTCAATTTAAAGTCCATTCTGTCTCGTACAAGTCAAGTTACTGCTGCTTTTTATTTTTCCCTGGGGGCTAGCATTTGCTTGAAATATCTATTTCCACTCTCCACTCTCAGGCCTCGTCCACAGGTGCCTGTAAAAGACACTGGGGCATGAAGGTGAAGGAGATCAGGACAGGAACTCGCCTGCTGCAGAAGCCTGGGAAACAGGTTTTCCAGGATGTAGTGGCTGGCATGCTGGGACAGGCGGGGCCCGGATGGTGCACGCCACCCAAGTGGTGTTAGGAGGGTAAAATGACTTTGCCCTTGGGAAGGAGTCCTTAACCCTCAGCATTTGCGAGTTTACAAAGACTTCTCCAGGCGTAGCTAGAAGGACTGGCTTCTCTACTTCATTTCCAGCCCCAGTGAGGGAAGTGGCTGATTTGGTTTCATCTTTTTCAGTCTTGCTCAGCTTCCTTGTCCTAGTATCACAGGCCGGCTGGCTGTTTTCAGCACTTCAGCCTCCTCGTTTCCAGCTCAGAGCATACGTGTTGTTTCAGGACCCACGTGAGTGCACAGGGGAAAAAATGAATTCCGCTAACCAGCTCACTATCGATAAAATCTCCCACTCTTAGAAGACTTCAGTCCCTCTCTCTCAGCAGATCCTGCAGGGGCTAATCAATTCTGTGAAGGCACACAAGTCCGGGACCCATTTTACCCTGTCTGTCCCCCTAGAATTAATGAGACTAGAGTCGAGTCTCTGTCATTGGTGCTCAAGTACCTTAGCTGGCTGGTAGCAAGAAAGAATCAGGGCAGAGCTCACATGCAAAAGTGGGAAAAAGGGACAAAACAAAACAAAACAAAACAAAAAACCCAAAACAGGCTAAATCCGTAGGGAGAACTTTCTATTTCTTAATCTGTCTCCTGGCCCCAATAGCTCTCCTCTCCCTTCCCCAAGTCGTGTTTGTGTGTTAAGTTTCTTTCTCTCCTAGCAGGTGTTCCCAGAGTGACGGACCCCTAAACCAGGTCAAGAGAGTGCTGAGGAAGTGGCCCAGCCCGTGGGGTGTCATCCTTGCCCTCACACCCCCACCCCATCCTCAGTTCCCTGGCCTGCTTTCTCTGACATCTTGGCGCGTCCCCGCTCCCCAGACCAGAACTAGGCTTGGGGAGAGTCCTCGGTCCAGCTCCTGGTTTGCAGACCAGCAGTGGGACGATTCAGTGCTTCTACCCTTTCCAGGCCTCCCCAAGCCCCAGTCCTGTCCTTTTCCCTCCATGAGCACTGATGAGCGAATTCACGGGGCAACCATCTGTGTTTCCATGGCGGCCACTTCCCTTCTAGAACCTTCCATCAGACCCTGCTTCAACAGACATGAGAGCTAAGCCAGGCCCCACCTGCGGCGCGGTGACAGCATCAGTGTAGTGGGGACAATGCAGCTGAGGGGACTAAGCTTGCCCGGTGGTGGTGACACGGTTACAGTCCCTCTTCCAATGCAGGTAGAGTCTTCCCTGTGCCCCTTCATTTAAAACTCCTGTCACTCGAGTCCCTCTCTCTTTCCTCAATAATCTCTGCCAAGAATCCAGGCCCCCATTTTTCCTTTTGCTCAGATGTCCTCTAAGAGCAGAGCTACGCGTGACTTTACCAACTGCGGAGAGGAAGACCTATGACGTGGGAGGTCACCATCAGTGCTGAAGCATAAATCCTTTGGGCTTTGTGGACGGGATGCAGGAGGTTTTCCTTTCAGATGCTGGGTTTTTTTTTCAATCTCTATTTTCACTTTTGCTATCCGTTATGGTAGACCCGTGCTCCCACTGAATCCACAGAAGAGTCTGGATACCTCTCTACAAACCCAGCCTCAAGGCTCACGTTCCTCTGTGGCTTCGGCCCAACTTGAGCGCATGCGGACTCCTGTTCCGACACCAAGTGTGGGTAGGAAAGCGGCTGCTTGCGTGAAGGATGGAGGCTCTGCCCGCTCTTCCCCACACTCCGAAATGTAGCCTCTGGCCAGGTCAGACCCTCCAGGTCACTCCAGTTCGGGAGCAGACTCCCCGGCCTGCCCTGCCCGCCCGGTCCGGCCCGGGGTGGCCACTATGCCTCCTGCAGCCCAGCCGCGGCCCCCGAGTCTGTCTCCAGCTCTCCTGCAGGTAGAGAGTGAAGGCAGCCGCATCTCATGGAGCAATGAGAGTCCTTCTCGCCACCTGCTCCCCCCCGGACCTGCGCACCCCATGCTGGACCACACGCTGAGGACACTTGGTCTGGGGGAAGTATAGTGTTTAATCATGAAGAGAATAGAAGTATCACAAAAAACGACAGCGAGATAACCTGGAGAGATGGAGGCAGATGCTCTCTGAAGTCTGGCTCTTGGTGGAGGGGCTTTCCTGCCAGTGTGGCCTGCATGCTAATCCACGCCAGATAGTTAGACACCTTCGTGAACATCTTCGGCTTTCTCTCAGGGCCGCAGCCCGTTTCCCAGCTGACAATGCCCAGCTGGTACCTTTGCTTTTTCTTGCCGCGTTTCTGGCAAGTCAGCGCGCCCCCACTGTCACCCTAGGAGAGAAAAGGTGTGCGGGAGTGAAGGGACAACAGAAAGTCATTCCTGTCACCTAGTGAGCTGGCATCTGGCACAGGGTCACAAGCACTTACTGGTGTCTCTTGGTAAGGGGATATGTTTCGTTTTGACAGCCCTGGGACTGCCCAAAAGGAGGCAAACAGTGCGGTCAAAAGCAAGGGTGATGCTAGACAATTCAGTGACACGGACTATCGTCATTGTCATCACCCTTCATTTACACGTGTTCATTCTGATGTACCGAGGGTGGATTTCTAGCCCACATTGCCTGGAAGAACTTTGGCTAGTTTTCAGAATCCTCCCATTTTCCCTCTGCCTTTTTGCTGCAGACCCATGTTAGCCAGTCTGTGTTGCTTCTCTGCCTTGTTCCCGGCAACAGACACGAAAACTCAGAAGCAGAGCTCCATGGGGCCTCAGAAGAGCCGCGGCGTGAACACAGCCTGCGGGCACAAAGTGATAACCACACACACAGGACACACAGCGATGTGGCCATGTGGCTCCAGAGATCACGGGTCAGACAAGGTGTGCACTTCTAAACATCGTGAAAAAAGGTGACAGGAGAAGCATGAATAAGCGGAAGAGATGTCACTGACATGAAAACTGAGCAATACTCAGACCCAGCGCTTTGGGGGCCATTAAAATGATATTAAAGAATAATGCATCCTCATGAGAATACAGAAAATTCCGATATGGGAAAAGAGCACGAAGGGTGCTTAGAATAACGTGGGTAAATGCGCGTGTAGACACACGCATGACTGGGCAGGAAGGTGGGTGCCTTACTCTTCCAGCAGTGGTTCCCTGGGGAGAAAAGAGGAGAAGAAAGGAAAGACTCTCCCCTACAGTACACATATCCGTCCCGCTTGAATTTCCTTTACCATGAACTCAAACAAATAACGCTTCTAAAAGCAACTCTGGTCTTGATGAGTCTTCATCACGCACAGCCGCCCACGGCCTGGGTTTGCAAATATCCACACGGCCTTATTCTTTCCCAGAAACAGGATCAGGCCGTCTTTCTGGCTTCGCGGCTGACGGAGATTCATCTTTGAAAAATTAAGTGGCACACAGAGAAGGCAAAAAGGAGCAACCAAATATAAAACGAACTAACCAAAAAGCCAGGACTGGGATCTACTTGATGATTTTTAACCAGATTGTCCACATTTAACAGGAAAGCCCAGAATCGCTTCTCTGGAGGCGGGGAGCTCTGTGTGACAGTGGCCAGGCTGAGGGGCAGTATGTGAAGGAATAAAGCAGATCTTGTCTCGAAACTCAGGCTCAGCATCTCGCTGAGAGGATGTCTAAAGGTTCCTCAGCATGTGAAGGCTCAGCTCCGAGGCGGGCCTCACGTCACCCCACATCACCAGGCCTCGCTAAGTGCTGCCCTGACAGACCAGACACGTTCTCCACAGCAGTTCCTGTCGTCGACCAAGGTGGCTCTGGCCACAGCCAGGCTGGACTGCTAGGCTTGGGACCCCATTTCCCCTGGAACCCAAAAGACGGCTCTGCCCCCAGAAGTCAGTGCGCCTGTCCCCAAACACTGGGTCTGTCATTGACCTGACAGCTGTCGGTGTCCCCATTCTGTTTCTGAAACCATCTACGTGTGCTATGCTATGGCTGGTTCATAACCCTTCCGTGTGCTTCTGGAAGCAGCAGGTGTGCTTCTGGGCACTGAACACGTGTAGAGATGGTGGGGGAGAGGACTGTATCCGAACAGGGCCTGAGGTCGCCCCCTGCGCTGCCCTCGTGGACATGAGTCTGAGCATTAGTTAATGCTCACAACAGTCCTAAATGATAGGCAATATTTCTCTGCTCGTCCTACAGAGCAGGAGATCTGAAAAGGTGCAGGGGGCCGTCAGGGCAGTCAGGAGCGGAGCGAGAGGGAGGCTAAGAGAAGCTGCACACTCACCACAGCCCTGCATGGCCTCCCTTTGGAGATGGGGCATCTGTGCAGGGTTGAAGAGCTTTCCTCCCAAATTCATAGTCATAGTCCAGAACCTTAGAATCTGACCTTATTTGGAAAGAGAGTCTTTGCTGATCTAATTGGTTCAATTAAGATGAAATCCTACTAGATTAGGGTGGACCCGCCCAAAGCCAATGACCACTATCCTGATAAGGAAACAGAGGAGCCACACACAGGGTGGAGACCATGTGACAACGGAGGCCAAGATTAGAGTGCTACCCCCGCAGGCTAAGGAACCAACGACTGCCAGCCTGCTCTGGAAGCTGGACCAGCTAGGTAGGGGCCTCCCCCAGGAGCTTCAGGGAGCATGGTCCTACTGATGCCTTCATTTGGACTTCTGGCCTCCAGAACTTTGAGAGAAGACATTTTTTGTTGTTCTAATCCACCCTGTGTGAGTCATTTGTCAGAGAAATGTTAGGAAACATATCCCAAGGAGGAAGAGGGGAGCCGGGAAATGTTGACCAGCCCTCTGGCAGCCCCTCCAGAAGCATGTTACCTTGCAGGTGTTCTCAACTTGAATGTTCTCCGCACACATCATGTTGTTGGTAATCAGGGGTATCCTACCTGAGCATAAATCCCAGGTGATCAGGTTTAACTGGGCTTTGTGCAGCATATTATTCTTATTAAAATTAGAATCTGCCTCAAAGAAGAACCAGACAGGGAATGGTCTTAAGTTCAAAGTGATCCCTTTGGAATTTAGTCAAGCACTTCCCCACATCATGCCTTTCACCTCCATGCCAAGGGAACTTCCTGGTGGCCCAGAGATCAGCCCAAACTTGTACTGAGTGAGGAGAGGGTGGAAAGGGTATTCAAGAGATCTTGAGGCCACCCACTCTGGACACAAAGCTCCCTGGGAATGGGCCTCCACTGGACCTCTACCTGAGTGTTACATGTTCTCACGCTGTGGAAGATGCCATGCTCCCTCCAGGGAGGGGCCTACAGCATTTTTCCTTAAATTCATAGGATGGGAAGATAACCCATAATGATAAGTTCTGTCTTGAGCTCATGGCACATAAAGGTAAGCTAGGATAGAGCCAGGGCCCTTGAGGAGCTTACTTTCCCATGAAGGAAGTAAGTATAATACCTAGAACATTCACTCTCCAGAAATGGAGACATTTTCCTCTTTTGTCTGTTGCTGAATCCCAAGAGGCTGGAATGTTGAAGAGGTTCAGTGAAGATATGCCCAGTAAAGCATCAGGAACTCCAAGTGAAGTACGCCCTACCTCCTTGCTGAAGCTCATGAAAAGTTTCTAAGGGTGGTTTCTAACTAGGAGTTGTGAAACTTCTCTGAGCTTTGGGACCACATAGGAGTCGATGTCCATACAGACATTTGGGTGTCTACTTGAAGAGCAGCTCTGACTGGAATATGTTTCTGCTCTTCTGATAATGGGTCCAGACACATTGACCAAGAAGAAAGACCAGGGGCCACTGCTTATTGACTGGGAAATGTGGTGGGAATAGGTCACAGGTTGACTCCATAGAGACAGTTTTACATTCTGTGTATCCCCTTCCCCTTGGCCTGGGTCTGTGGTTTTCAAGTATTTTAGCCACAGACCTCTTTATCACAGAGGAGCAAGTGGACAGCAAGAGTGGGAACAGAGCTGCTCTGACCGACAGTGAGGTGGCTTTTGTGGATGGAGTCCAGTCCATTTTTCTACCCCTATGTCCATCAGTAAGTCCCCCCAAATCCCTCCAGATCACCCCCTGGGACCCTGAAAACTTCTGCCTGGGCAATTCCTGAGATCCTCTGTTGGGTTCAAGTTCAGAATATGGCCACCAAACTTGCTACAGGAGCCTAAGTCCCATGAGGACTGCGAAAACTCATCAATGAGCTAAAATGAGAACTCAAAGTCTCTGAATCCTCCAGGCAGATTCCTCAGGGTGAGCAGAAGCCTGGCATTTGGCTCCTCAGCCAGGTGCCCCGCCCTAGCCCCTGGGTTGGCCTCTAGTGACTCACTGTTTGTGTCCCATCTGGTCACAGAGCAGTCTTCCCACTTTCCTGTGTCTAGGACCTCTGAAAGGCAAATGGGAGCTGCTTTTTCACTGAATTTAATTGGGTATTTGACCAAGATTAAACCAATGTCATTATCCAAGAACCAGGATTCAAATAGCGGGTGAATGATGAGGTTGTCTGCTTTCGCCTTCATCTAATCCCGAGAATTAAATTTTTCTGTGCCGTATGTGATCTCCAAGGAAGACCTCATTTCAAAAATAAAGAAAGAGGAAAACATGGTAAGTGCTTGAAGGGCAAAAGGAGACCCTCAAGAGAAAAGAGTATCACCAGTCTGAGGAAGGGCCCCTAAGAACTGGGGATGCAGAGGCGTCTGTTCTTGTCCTTGAGACAGAAAGAGAGCCCAGCCTGGGCAGCAGGAGGCATCCCTGAGACTCAGTCCTGCCTTGTTGCCAACTAGCTCTTGGCCTTATGGCCTCTTCCTCAGGCAGATTCATTTGTAAGCAAATGTCTGGGAAGCCATACAACGCACAAGTCCAAAATGTCATTGTGAAACTTGAACTTGATTTGCAAGTAGGGCTGGACCAGCTATTTAAGAAACAGCTAGAAAGTGTCTCAGAAATTCTGATTCATGGACTCAGGGCTGAGACAGCTCTTCAGGGGAGCTGGCATCAGGCCTAATGCCTTCCAGAACTCTTGGACTCAGGGCACACATGGCCCATGCCCCCCCACCCCCATGAGAGGAAACTCTTAGGGAAGTTCTTTCCAGAGGTTGGAGCCAGGACCCCATGCACTTAGCAACATGCTGAGGCATCCAAGGGGCACTTGTTCTGCAGTCTGGGTCCCCACGACAAGACGTAGACATCTCGCGGGGAGAAAGTGTCTCCCACCAGCCAAGTGCCATACCCAGCCAGGGAGATGTCAATGGAATTTCCTTGTATTCTGTTCTGTGACAAAACTCAGTGGAATCTCTAGCACAATAAGCGCATAAGGGCGAATCATCTACCATGTGTTTAAAAGAGAAAAAAAATCTGTTTTCAATACTTGTTAGATACTTCAATGAGGCATTGGGATGCGGTCAGAATCCACCATTCACTGATGATCGAGCCTCCACAGAGATGTCATCCTTCGTTAAAAATATGCACCTGCCAGGGAAAGTCTCTACTGTCTGCAAGGCCATCGCCAGTCATCAGCTTAGTCTTAGACTTCTCATGTTTGATTCTTACGTGGCCACAGGTCACTAAAAAACAAAGAGGAGGAAAAGGGAGGGAGTCCCCGGGCCCAACAGTCAAGGGTGATGGGCTTGGAAGAAGCAGAAACCTGTGTCTTCCTTCCCCTCACCCCGCAGCACACAGCAGTGGCTTAGCCAGGGGACCCCCAGCGGGAAAGTCATCCAGCAAAAACCATGGTTTCCATCCTCTCAGAGCCACCACGATTCTGAGAAAGTACTTCCGAGAAGGGCTGACCATTGCCGTGGTTTGGTTTCTTGGAAGAGTCTCCCCGAGTGTCTGTGGGGGGCAGACAGCCCTGAGACCTGACGCGGCCGGGTCTTCTAGCACATCCCAGAGGAAGCCTGAGTGGGGACACACACTAATTTAAAACCAGCCTCACAGTCCTCCAAAGAACAGGGCCTCAGTGTGGAGTCCTGGAAGAGATCACAAAGTCTTCCTACTCAGCTCCTGATGCTCTTTTTCACAGGATTCTCCCAGTGGGTGTCATGGACACTCTAACCTCAACAGGCAAAGGGGCTGAATGAGCGTCTCTCTGCCTCCCGACACAGCTGCTATGCTGCCCTATTGTCTTTAAGACCCTGCCTTTCACCTATTTTAATGCTAAGAAACAAAACTGTTGTCATTCCCCATGTGAGGGATTATTATGTCTTTCATATGTCATTTGACAAAAATACATACTATATAAAGTATTGAGCACTTGCTGTTTGCCAGGAGTCACTCTCCATTTCGTCTAAATTAGTTCACTTAATTCCCACACGAGCCTACTGAGACTACTGAAATTATCCTCGCCCTATTTTAAAGGTGAGATGAAAGAGGCCACTTCAAGGTCAGGACACGGAGCTGAGACCCAATAACTAGTAGATGACTGAGCCAGGATTGGAACCCAGGCGGTCTGGCTGCAGAGTTTGTTCTCATAACCACCGGGGACCCTAGTCCACAATCGTTAGACATGTTTCTATATGGGGAAAAAGGGCACTGATTCTCAAAACTTTTAATAGAAAAGTATAATATGAAAGGTGTCCATATGCAAACTGTCTTCATGTGACAAATCCCCACCACACATGCCACCACACACCCCCACATAACCCACAACCCTGTCACCACTCATCCTTACCAAATGTTACCATCATCACACCACTCACTACTGCATTTTACCACCCACACACATCACCACCACAGCCACCAGCATGACTGCCGCTTGTCTCAGCCTGTGAGGTGAGATGAGCTCCCCAGAAGGGCCCTGGATCCTGCCTCCCTCGGGGTCTTCCCCAGGCCTCTGCTAGAAAGACAGTCTCTTCCCTCATCTGTCTCCCCTCTTTGCTTAATTCCTGTGTCTCTCTCAGTTATAAAGTCCTTCTAGAAGGATTCTTTGCCTTTCAAGATTATATCAGATACTCTCAATATTACTTTCTTATTCAACACTGCCTTCTACCTCAGAACACTGACAAGTTAGTAATTAAACATTTGTGAAGCTGTTGAAGTCTAGTTCCTCCATTATATCACAATCTCTATTAGGGCAGGACCCATTTCTGGCTCATTTTTATATCCTCATCACCCAGATTAGAGCCTGGCACATAGTGGGAACCCAATATATATTGAATAGATAGATGAATGAGTGAGTGAATGGATGGATGGATAGATGGATGGAAGGATGAATGGATAGGTGGATGGATGGATAGATAAATACATAGATGAATGACTGAATGGATGGATGGATGGATGGATGAATGGATGGATGCATGGATAGATGGATGGCTGGATGGATGGATAGATAGGTGAATGGATGGATGGATGGATGGGCAGGCAATAAAGGCTCTAACATCAGTGGCAAAATCCTTGACCTACCAATGACCTGTCAGGTGATCAGGAAGTTGAGGAAACTATTAAAAGATGTTATTTTCTAGTACCTAATTAATAGTTTACTGAATACCTAATTAATATACCTAGTTAATACTTTGTGCACATTGAAACAAAATTACTGATAATTCAGAGTTAGATGAGATTTTCGCTTTAATATTCTCATTATATTCATTTTCTTACTGAACACACCTATGAGCCACTTCTGTATTGTGTGTACAAAAGACATTCAATAATCCTAGCAGATCTTCACAATATATTTTATCATCCACATTTTACCAACAAAGAAATCATTCTGACACCATATGACTGCCCCAGATGGATTCCAGCCAGGTTTGAAAGTCCCATATGTCTCTTCACCTTGCTCACAGCTCGCATGGCATGCCTGTATTTCAACCAAGCCCTGCTCATTTATTTGAGAATCTTTCTTGGCTTCAATGATGGTATGTGGTTTGGATGATTCCTTCCAAGGTGAATGTCAAACAAGTTGAGACATTGTGTCCAAAGCATTGATTATCAACTCTCAGTCCACCTGAAGGAAATCTTGCATGAAGTGAGGTGGGGAGAAGGTTTCACCTGGAGAACTAAGTCTATGGGTGGGAAATGTCTGTCTGTAGTCCTATGGGTAGAGCAAGTCTGAAGTTTCATTTACATTCAGCAAAAATGAGTGCCCACAATCTACTGGTAATTTCTGCTAAAGGTCTGGAGATGTTGAAGTGGAAGGCTAGCACAGATCAATGTCTTTAAAATGTAAATAGGTAAAAAGTCATCTCAAATTTGAAAAAAATCAAGAAAAATGCAGACTAATGCATGATGCAAAATGAGTAAGAACTAATGGGATAGGTGACAGCATAGAATGGAAAAGTATTTGGTCAGATTGGAGTCTGGGCCTCAACCATAAATATTAAACTCAACAAGGAATAGATGTAAAAACTCACCACTTTGGTTGGAGAAAGAATAGATCCCAAACTCGAAATTGCCAAAGGAGCCTTACCTTGGAAGTTTTTCATGTGAAAATACCAACCAGTGTTGATCGGATGACTTGACTCCTAAGCTCCCTGCTTCATAGACTTAAGCATTGACATGACCACCAGTCTGGAACCTCCAGGTCTGAGAATGGCATGAACAAACAGCATGCATTCCCAGGAGAGGCACCAGCACATTGGAAATTTTATGAGGTGCATAAGAGGAAAGAAAACTCAGGTGAGCCCTCAGACTCCTGCAGGATTTTCTCAAGGATGTGGCATTAGGCTCACTCAAATCCTGGGTCAATGGGTGGTAACCAAAGGCTGGCATTAAAAAAATCTGCCAGAAGTGTAAAAAGTCTGTCACATTGTTATATTCCACTCTTCTGGAAATTACACAAAATCGAGACTGTTGGATATTCTGATACCTGTTCTTGGTAGCCCAAAGGATTTGTATGTTTTTTAATATAAAAAAGAAACTTGTAGACTTTTTCTAGGGTCTTCTCACTCATAAATTAGTGGATTCAATTATCTCCAAGGGTCTTTCCAGTTCTAAAACATTGTATTTTTTTCAGTTCAAAACAAGGGAGAAAATGCTTTTACTTAAATGCATTAATAGAAAACGTAACTATACCCACATACTTACATATAAGCAGCGAAGCAAAATCTAGCTTCCTATTCTTCATTTTTCCATAGGGGCATGTGATTTCAAGGATAACATTTTAAATGCTGGATTAGTGCTGAAGTGAGCCAGCTGCTGATAATGTGAACCAAAATGTAAATTTATCGACAGGAAAGTTTTATGCAAGTAGAGAAAGTCTTCCCTATTTTTATATCCTTAATGACTCGACTTTGTTGAAAATTACGTAGAGCTGGGCCAACCTTGAAAACAGGAGACCTGTGGTTGTGAATTTTGGTAACATCCTTGGGTGCCTGAGGTGTTTATAAATTCTGTAGAGAAAGAACCAAAACAACTCCCAGGTTCTCCAGCACTGCAGAGAACAACATCTTTGTGACGGAGATCAGAAATGTTGCCTCTTAGTCCCACTGGATTGAAATCGCTTCAGACTCTAGATTTTTTCCATGTGACCAAATTATCCAGACCCAGGAGAGTGATAAGTCGGATTAGACAAGGATGTCTCATCTCAGCTTTCTAGTGCAATCCTGGTACTCTGAATGTCTCAGAGTTGCCTCTAAAGATCCTCTCAATATGTTGATGACTCTGAGAACAAAAAGAGAGTGAACGGAGAGATGGAGGTTGTGTCTGCAAAGGCACTCTGGTTTTGGAAATTCCCTGGCTCTATTCCAACAGGCAGGACACTTGGTCAAAAGGCATCTAGTCAGAAGTTCTGAGTTGGCTTCCTCATCTGCAGCTCTGTGACTTGGAGCCACTGATTTAACCTCTCCGGGCTCCACAGTCCTCATCTTTAATACAAAGAGAAGCATGAGCAACCTGCTGCCTGTGTTTTCCTATGACTTTGATTTAGAGGGATGGCATTTGGTTACAGTCTAGTCAGAACCTAGGAGAAAGACAGCTGAGGTTTGCCCAACACTCTTGATTCCATCTGCATCACCTCTGGGCTGAATTTTCACGGGTAGAGTGTGCCTGCTGGTTCTCTTCCTATATATGGGCCATTCCTTCTCAAACTCTTTGGTGGGATCTTCTTCCTCTTCCAAAACCAAGATCAATTCTCACATCACTCTATCTCTACACTCTGGCTGGAGCATCTCATCCCAGTCACAACTTAAAATGCCATATTTGTACAATTAATTCTCACATGTATCCCTCTTGAAATTCTCCTGAGTCCCAACTCATTTACCCAACCGCCCTACTCATTATCTCACAATGTGTCTAAGAGATACCTCAAACTTCATGTGACTCAAACTGAGCTTTCAGCCTACCTGCCCCCACCCCAGATCTGCTTTCCACACTTCGATGAATAGTACCCACGTCCATCTGGCTGCTCAGGCAAGAAAAGCATCTGCGAGTCAGTCTCACTCAGCACATCCTTGTCTTCCTCTCACTCCCACACCCGGTGCATCAGCCAGTTCAGTCCATTTCCCCAGAAGATACCCAGAAACCAACCACTCCTCTCCATCCCCACTGCTGTAAGCACATCTAGACCATCCTCCTCTCATGCCTCCTCACTCACGTCCACACTCCTGCTCCGGCCGCTGCGCCATCTTATCTTAGTAACCACAGAGCATCCTACCTGGGTGCCTCTCATTTATCGCCCCCCGTTTAGACTCTGGTGGCTGCCCACTGTGCCAGAATAAAATCCATCTTCCTTTTGAAGCTGGACATGACCTGGGCCCCCACCTCTCAGAGACCCGTGCCCAGCCATCCTGACTAACACACGTCAAACTCGTTCACTGCTCAGGGCCTTTGTACTGTGACTTCTGCTTGGAACTAAACCGTCTCGTCAGATTGTTCTCAGTTCCAGTCTTAGAATCTCGGGAGGACCCACTGGGACCTCCCCCTGGACAGTCCCAAAAGCTATCTGCAGACCCTTCAACACACTAACTTACTTTGTCTGCTTCACATTTAGCAGGAGCTGACACTCGCTTATTTACAGTTGTGTGTTGCTTAGCGATGGGAATCCATTCTGAGAACTGCATCTTTAGGCTATTTCTTCATTTTGCAAGTGACACCTCGTTCCACATACCAAGCTGGTATAGCCCACTATTTTTGGGTTCTACAGGACAGCCTGTGGTGACCACTGTCATGTGTCATGTCCCTCGTTAAGTGACACGAGACTGTATTTGGTCATTTATGTGTTTACTACTTCTGCTCTCTCACTAGAGGGGAAAGTTGCTGAAACGTAGAAAATGATTATGTTGCTCTCCATTAAACTCAACTCTTAAAGTAGCACCCAACTCGCGGTGTGGATTTGCTGTTTGTCAGCCAACAAATGGACGGAGCACAGCACAAGGCTACAACCATTCTCAGGATCCAGAGACACGAATCCATGGTAGATATTAATATGCTGCCTTCCTTCGAGTCACACCGTGTTATGGGTTTGCGTTGGCCCAGTTAGGCTCTGTACGACGCCTCGAAATGTTTTCAAAGAGAAAACAGCAGGGAAATGACCCTTGTAGGGTCACCCTGGGCCCTTGATGCTGCAGAGGTGGTTGGCTGGCATTTCCAGTTTGACAGCAGTCATCCCATCAAAGTGCTTACACGTGGTTCACTCTGGACAATGATACCCAACACTGATGTTAAGTGCGCGCGCGCACACACACACACACACACACACACACACACACACGCATGCATGCACACCCCAGCCTCCTCCACGTGTAACTTTCAAATTTGAGCTGTTGGGGGAGAAATGATTGAAGTCTGGGCCAGAGCCCCCGATCACTCTCACCTGAGGGGCTTAAAGTGTGACTCGCCAGACCCTACCCCACAAGACAGGATAGGGACTTGACCTTTTGAATAACCTCCCAGTAATTCTTCTGCTGCAGAGGACAAGACACAAGGTCACTATGAGAGACTTACTTGCCAGGGAGCTGTGAGCCAAGGACAGCAGCAGGATAATTGACAGGAAAAGCATCCTTTCAGGAAACCTGAACCTGAGGACTCGGGGGAGACTGCGAAGGTTGCCGTCAGCATTTGTCCTCCGCGTGCCCGCATCACAGTGCCGCCTTCCATCCAGGTCACAATGGGACACTGGGTGGGGCCAGCACACTCCGACAAGGCAGCTGGTGGCTTCCTGGTCCAGGGCTGGGGATTTTCATGAACCGCTCTTTTGGGGGTGTGGAGGTCAGTGTGGAAATAGGGGCAGAGGCCATGGAGTAGGGGACCCCACAGCCAGCGGACACCTACGAGTCAGGGCATGTCAGAAGAAGGTGGGCCAGGAGAAAGGCCCTGAGGTCCAAACAGGTTGGGTGGTCCCGTCAAGCAAGTACAGAGTCCTACTGAAGCAACCTCACACCACCAGCGGGAAGCTGCCTAACTCTGAGCTGCCCCTGCAAATCCACTAAGAATGATGCCGTCGTCATCGTGTGGTTGGGAGGACCTATGAGCTAGGACCTGGCAAACACCAAAACCGCAATTTTAATTCTCAACCATTTTATCTTACTAATGTCTTCTTTCTACGAATCGCATCCCGGCAAAGGCAGGCACGCCTACCAGAACTTTCTATGACGACGACACGAAGCTCAGGTCCGTGCACCGCTCGGCTGCAGCCCTCAGAATGAACGGTTGCTGCCTTGCCTTCATTTCTTGGCCGATAGGGTTAGCCACCTCCTCCCGGAACGCCTTCTGTACGCCGGCTGGAGGAGGGTGCAGAGATGAGCGGCATTTGTTCCGTCTCCTGGGAGAGGTGTGAGTGAAGACACCAGCTGAACGCAGTGGAGCCTGCGTATCACTGGGCGCCGTGGATGGCGTGTGTGCTGGGGGAGAGGCCATTGGGGAGATTTTCTAGAGGAAATAAGTTCTGTCTGGCTGGGAGCAATCAATTCACAAGCAGTGAAGGCATTGGGGGTGGGCAGGAGGCAGGTGCTTGAGCACGAAAGGTGTCCCTCTGAGGTAGATCTGTGAAGTCCTACTTCCCAACGCCTGAGCATGGGACCTTATTTGGAATCAGAGTGGCAGCTGAGTCGTTATTTAAGAGGCAGCCACACTGGAGCAGGCTGGGCCCCTAATCTGATATGACGGGCGCCCTCCAAGGAAGGGGCGCTCTGGAAACACATACCACACAGGAGGATGTCCTGTGAAGTGGCAGCTGTGCTCCCACCAGCCAAGCAACCAGCAGAAGCTGGAACAGACCCCTGCATAGCTCTTCCGAGGAAGCCAGACACAAGAGCTCCATCTGGTTATGATCGTCACGTGATGGCACCTTTCATGTGACGTTCGGAAGAAGACAGACGAAGAAACAGGCACAGAGGACACATTCGTGTGGCCAGGGGCTGGGGTTTGCAGAGGGAGGTGGGCTCTAAAGGAAACGCAGGGAGGACTTTTTGGGGTGATGGAAAAGCTCTATGTCCAACTGCAGCGGAACTAGTGGAAGTGCCTCCTTCAGAAGGCGGATTTACCAAGTAGAAACCGCATCTCAAAACCAAGCTTTAAAATACATTTTTGCGCCCCTCAAAAACCCACTGACGTCAACCACCAAAGAGTGGCCCCATTTCTTGCAAGCGTCCTTGCTGTAACCTCAAGGACCAACCCGGCAAGAAGTCATTTTTCAAAACTGGCTTCGTCTGCGGG
>RJWH01008898.1:0-26699 GCA_004363575.1 Solenodon paradoxus | reverse complement strand
AAACCAGAGTTTCATATACTTGAACAGCTCAAATTTGCAAGACCAAGCATCAGAAAGAGTTATATGCTGGAAAATCTTCAAGAGAGGTTTAGAGGTTTCCCAAAAGTGAATGAACTAAGGAGTTCATTTAGAGGTTTTCTGAAAAGGGGGCTGCAGAGTCACAGGTCAAGACTACCTGAGATTGAACAGAGGATGAGGGTTCAGAGAGGTACAGATATTTCACTGTTTGTCCTGTGCTCTGTGACATTTGAGCTGTTGCCTAGCATGAGTGAAGAGGGCTTGATAATAGCTCTTTTATTTCCCAGGCAACCAAGTAAGGAATCAGAAGACTTAAGAGTAAAGACACTGCTCCAAAGTAAGACCTATAATTTTAATACCCAACCCTTACAAGATCTGTAGAGGTGATATAGTTAGGAAGCTGGTTCCATATGATTAATTAGGTTTACGAAAGACTTTCTGCTTATCTACCTTAACAGCGTAAAACAAAACCCAATGAACTGCCTAGCAGAATAAAAGCACTTTTCAGAGTAAGATAGCAGAATTCAGTCTCTAAATAGAATACACAGTAAAATTATTCAACATGCAAATAAACAGGAAAATGTGACTTATCATCAAGAAGTCAATTGAAACAAACTCTAACATGTCTCATGTTGTAATTGTTAGAGAAAGACTATAAAGCAATTATTAAGAATATTTTAAAAGAATGAAAGGAAGATACCCTCTTAATTAACATATATAGGAAACTTCAGCAAATAAAAATTATAGTCAAATGTAAGTTTTATAACTTAAAATAGTAATAACAGCGTAAAGATGGGGTCAACATCAGCTTGGAAATGGTTGAGAATGTGCACTTAACAGAAGGCAGATTGATTATCCATTTTGAAAAACAGAAATGTGTGTGTGTGTGTGTGTATGTGTGTGTGTGTGTATATATATATATATATATCTCCTTGAGACTTTAAGATATAATATTGTTTTCTCCTGTATGACTCTTTGGACATTAGGGAGTAATAATTGTCTTGGTATTTTAAGCTAGTACCACCTTTTATTTAATTTCCCAAGACTCCAAAGGGAGTCATAGGAGCTAAAAAGAGCCCTGATATGGTAACATAAATGAATCATATTAGGGAAACAATCTTCCAGAATTTTCACTTACTCACACTTAAGATGAACTCTAGTACAAGTACTGAGAAAAATTCACTCTCTAATGTTCAGCTGAACAGCCACATCCTGTTATATAATTGTCTGCTAAAAATCATATGTACATACACAGCACAATGTCATGGTTAGATGCATGAACTGTGGGTTCTGGGGTGCCCAGATTGAATTTCTAGCTCTGCCATTTACTACTTGGATAACTGTGGGAAAAATACTTCGTTGGGTCATCAAATAATATCGGGATAATAATGATTCATACCTAATAAATTTGGGAAGTTATTGGAAAAGATATACATAAAGTTTTTTGCCTAGGACATGACACATATGTAATAGCTACTGTTATCATTAGATACTTTCTCAGATCCTATAGGAATGTATTTTTCAGGGATAAAATATTGAAAGAATAGATAACTTTCAAAACGTTGATTTAAAAAAATATCTTATGTCAAAAATCTTTCCTAAATGTGCCTCAGAGGATGAAATAGTTATTATTTTTTCCCTGCCGATCAACAGGGTCATGTCTTTTTGAAAGTGAAGATACTGTCTGCTTCTTGGAATAGCTGTCCACTACAGATAAATATTACTCAGTGCTACTGGGTGTGTTCAATGTGTAAATAGATTGTGGGAACACGAGAGGCTGGTTTTTCAAGTTCCTGCTCCTAGCACTCCAGTAGGGTCAAGCAGTCCAACATTCTACAGTCTGTGTGACTGAAAGAAAAGTGAGCCTACAACACTGTTCTAACCATCAGATTGAGGTAAGAATAATGTATTTAGGGGTTTCATTGTGACACCTGTCTTCTTAATTCTTTTTATTCTTATGTGTTTGGGAAGTGGACTTTGCTTGTCAGGAAATAACTCCTTGCACCATCTGATATGGGATTTTGCAATAAAATAAATAAAGGAATACGTACAGAAGGAACATTTGCCCATTTGGGCTGCTAGAATTTTTTACCAAAGGCTTGCAATAGCTTTAATGGATTGAGGAGGAAAATGTAAGTATCTTCTTGTTAATAGCACTAAATTTAATGTACAAATTGAAACATTGCCCTGAACAATGAGTTTCTCTAGAAACAAATATGTATCCTGGTGACATAAGAAAATCAAGTTCATGTCAGAGACATTGTCACTTTGACAAAAACTCTGCATACTTCTATGTATAAGATAGCAATCCTTCTGCTTTGAATTTCTTTCATCTGTTAGAAAACTCAGGTGTTTTATTTAACAATGAACTATTTTTTGCATTCAGTCCTATTCTTTGTAGAATTATATATCCAGTGCAAATCTATATCTAGTGGAAGGATCGCTGAACTATAAAAATTTTCAATAATTTCAACATGAATGTGATGTTTCTAATACTGTGAGATGAGATACTGTGAATATGAATATACAGTAGAAAGATGAATCAGGTTTAAAAAACAATCTCCTTGGTATAAATTTTTTAGTTAGCAATGCTTTCTTCCTCATTTAAGTGAAAAATACATTTTGCAACATAATATATCAAAGTATATGCTTGGGGAAAAAAGGAGTTAATCTCTTAAGCATTAAAAATCATGAATAGAGACTATATCATAATGTATTTAAAATTAGTGCTTAAATCATAGGCTCCATAAAGTCTCTTAAGCCCAGGAATTGAGTTTTTACTTTTTTATTTTATAATAAGTTGTTTATATGTTTGTTGTTTAGACAACAGTTTAAGTAGTATACTGTTATAATTTATGTCCCACGACAGTTTAAATACTATACTGTTATAATTTATATCCCATCACTGAAGGGCATGGAGACTTTCATTGGAACTCTGGTGAAATCCCTAAATAGATCCCTTCATACACACACACACACACACAAACAAGAAATAGATAATGGAAGATGTCTTTTTGTCAAATCGTATTTATCTTATGTATTTCAGATTTTCTGAAATTCTCTGCCAGCTTAAGTTTGGGAATTAGCTGTGTTCTCATTCAATTAACTCAGACTTAATAAACTCTTCTAAATAGATTTAGGGATTACAATGACAGAGTAATTATTTCTACTAAGTTTTATCCTGAAAGCACATTTAGTATTTTTGTTGAAACTAATTTCTTGTAATGATTTAGTATATGAGAGAAAGGAAAGGGAAATGCGACTTGAATATGTTAAGCAAGCAGTATGTTTTACCCAAGCTCTAGTATGCAATGGCATATGCTATGACTGTTTTGCCAGCATATGTAAACATTTAGTTAATTGTCTTTAATACTTTCTATTTAGAATTGCAATGGGCCTTTTGTACATTCCATATGCTGCCTGTGTATGTGTTTTGCTCTCACACATTCACCCACACACATACATTCACACATTTTGGGTGACTTGGATGACGATACTGTTTAATTTCCTCTAACTTCTGTTTCCTTGTCTTTTTTTCTTTCACACTTCATGTCTTCCATCTTGCCTAGCCCATGAACTTCTGATTCTGTTGAAGACAGCGGCTATAAAGCAAGTGGATTCCATTGCTTTCAGCACTTGTGGAGTTAACAGCTGTGTACCTGAAAGCTCTGGACAGTCATCTGGAAGTCTGGTAGAATGTACAGAATCTCATAGCACAACATCTCTAAGAGCTGGTTAATAAAATCTGCCTCTCTGATTTACCTATATACTTTTTCTTAAAATAATCACTTTCTTTAAACTCTTCCGTGACATGACATCTACCTCAATTACTTTATTGGCACAAAGGCTCACTCGTGGTACTATTAGGAAATGTAATTTCATTAATTATTCTGTTCCCTAAATGATTAATAATAGCTATGCATTGGACCCTGCTTGGCATCAAAGTTACAGTAGGAAACACTTAGGTATGCCTTGATATACCTCCAGGCTAATTAGGAAAGATGATGATTTGGTCCCAAATAATTTGTGATGATTGTGATACATGCTATGAAGAATACTTTTTCAAATCCTTATTCTATTTAATTCCTTTGCTGTATGGACTGTCATGATAACTTTCAACTATTTGAATTTTCTCCATCCTTGTTATTCATGACACTTTACTATCTTTTCAGCTACTTTTCTACTACTTGCCCTTTTGTCTCCCCTTCTCTTCACTTCCTAAGTGATGGCTTCCCAGTAAGGTTTAGCATTTGGTTCATAATCTATTCTTTTCTTTTCCTGTGAGTTCTCATCAACCTATAGTTTTAAATATCATTTCTACGGGGATACTTCCAAGATACCCATTTCCAAATCTTTCCATTTGCTATATATTTCCCACTTGTGTGTCGTACTGTCACCTGATCTTTGTCAAGGTTATAGCTAAACTCATTGTCTATTATGTCAAACCACTTCCTATTTCATCCACCATTTCTGCAAATGGCATTGATGCTATCCTGCTTTCTCACATTTGAAATCTTAGAGTCAATTTTCTTTCCAACTTTTCCTTTACTCTCAATACCCAAACCATTACCAAATCCTTTCATGTCTTTCATCATAATAGATCTAGCTTTATATATCTTTTTCCCATTTTTTTGTTTTATTCTGTTTTCTCATCCTATCCTCTCTCTACATAGAACTCAGGGTCTTAGACCCCACCTCCACCAGAAAGTCCGTATCATGAATATCTTCTTTCTCTAAACCTTTGGAATGGAATCATGGGCATGGTAGAAGGAACACAGGTTTTGGTAGCCAGTGACCAAACCTTTAAGTTCTGCTCCTATCATTTACTTCCTCCTGTGCACTTTATCTCTCTGCGAGTCTTGGTTTCCTAATTCACAAGATGGTCATAAAGAACAAATAAGATCAGGGAAGCTAATCCATTTTAAACTATGAAACACTATATAAATATTAAAGATTTGTTAACATAATAATAACTTGGGTGGAGACCAAGGCATTGGGTCTTAATTACTAAGTATGACCTAGGGATTGAGAGCATGAGTATGCCTGAATATGAATCCTGACTCTACTGCTTATCAGCTATGTGAAATTGGGAAATTTAATTACCATATTTGCCATGTATAGTGCACTCCCATGTATAATACACATCCATGTCTGTGGTCCAAGTGTTCGGGAAAAAAAATCTTTCATTTTAATTTTTTAATTCAAATTTTTATTTTTTATATTTAGGTATTTGTTCTTTGTATTATGAAGGAATTTTAGCATTAATTTTTTACATCATGTTATAAGAAATTTCGTGTAACAAGTAATTCCAAAACACAAGAACAGATACAAGGTACCAGAAGTTTCATGTACCGGTAATAAATATTTATACATCATAGAAGTCCAAGAACTCCTCGGCACTGTCAATATCAGAAGTATCGTAGTCTTCAATTTCTACATTACTAGTGTCTTCTGAAGTGTCATAGTTCATCCATTGCATTGCTAATGCTGCATGTTTTAAGCGATTTCATGACCACTTCCTTCTTGACACAGTTCCAGCATCTTAGGAGCCAATCACAAAACTGGGCAATGTATGCTTTCTCGATTCTGCCTGTAGGTGTTAAATGACTACTAGCTGACTGCATCCGGGACCTCCACTCTTTGTCATTAGGGCCTTAAAGGGCTTGTTTACCAACACATCAAGAGGTTGCAGTTGGCTGATTTGCCCACCAGGTATCACAGCAAGTTGGGTTTTCAAGTTTGCTGTGATGGCTTTTGCGCTTTGTGTAACATGGGCTTTGGAGCGATCAAAAAGAAGTAAAGCTTTTTTCTTTTTTTCTGAATAATCCCCCAGGCCTTAGTGATCAGACTTTGTTCAACAGGATTTTCATGCCTTCTTCATTATCCATCCTTTTTACAGGATGTTATTTTGCATATGGATATTGTTATCCTTATTGATTTCTAGAGTTATGCTTTTAATGTATAAGCATAAATAAAAGAATTTAAAGCATTTATATAGATACAGAAATAGTACTATCCATGTATAATGCACATCCTTATTTTTCCCTTACAAATTTGGGCAAAATAAAGTGCACTATATTATACTCAGTAAAATACAGTAACTTCTCTATTCCTGAGTTTCTTCATCTGTAAAATGGGGAAATAATTTCTACTCTTAGTGGTATAATAGGATTAAAAGGGTTAATAGAGATAGGAAATACTTTAAAACAGTGGCTGGTATCTCATAGTATCACTTTATAAATGGGGAAGTGAAGGGATGACTGCGATCAGTGGGGCAGGGTATGGGTAAAAGTGGGAATGACTTATTTGAACTGATCCACCAGATGGGGATCAGGTATATCAGTATGGAATCACAGTGTCACACAGTGGACACCTATACCTACTGGATTCCTCATGACTCGGATTAAAAATAGTCCTACCTGGTACAGAACCGAGCCAGTGTACATTGAGGAGGTGTGGGCATTTGGAGCAACCATTTGGACCTCAAGGATAGGAATAAGTCTTTCAGACACAATTTTTATTACAAAAATGGTAAATGTTTGAGTTTTAAATTCATGAGCTAGATCACTATTTCATGAAATAAAGGTATTAGTATCAGTGTCCAAATATTAGGAAAGCAGACTTAACTGTCCCCTGTATTATAGAAATCTCTTTCTTTAATAAGCATAGACTTAAGGTGTTTCAAAATGTAAGGGACCTTAGAAATTACATTCCTCTCAATTTGTCCTGTCATTGCTCAGACTATGCATTTTACTAACACACAGTAGTTCTCTTTGGATGAGGATTTTTTTTTCATGTTAAGATTTCATATAAGTAATAATACTTAGACTGTTTTGAGGGGTTGTTAAATGCATTTAGTCTTTACACGAACCCCATGAGATCATCACCACCTTCACTATTTAGATGAGAAGAAACTGAGGGTCATAGAAGATATACATAATTAATGGGTAACTGAGGCAAGTTTCAAACCAGGCTGCCCAGTACCAGAACCCATATTGTCAACCATTGAGCCCTATTATCTCAGCACCAACGTGCTTTAGTTTCTGGTTGAGAGGACAAGCTCTGAAGGTCTGCCAGCTAGCTGTTAAATGTTACAACTCCAGTTTTTCTTAACAATGATTCACCATTTTTCATGATACATAAATATTACTTAAGAGTTACATTAAGTATTCTGATATTTATACAAGAAGGACCTAATTTTTCCCTTCAGTGATTCTGTATGTGAGCATCAGGAATCAAATACTGGTGCTCTTTTTTCCTAGACAGTTTATTATACAGTAAATTGGCAGACATTTTTGCCCTGTTCTTAATTGTTGCTTCTGGCCATAGGGGTGTTCTCTTGGGTATCTGTTAGTTTCCATCCTTCTGCTAAACTTTCAAAAGTTCAGGCTCAGATTTTGGAGTTTCCATTTTGTTCCTCTTTTTTAACTACTAATTTTTCATTTAAATGTTCCCTTACCTTAGTTTTTTCCTCTAATACTTATCAGAAGGACACACAAATAATTTAATAAACTTCATTTTTTTTCATGGAGTCAGACTTACCTTCACTGAACCCCTTTATAACCTTATTTCCAAGTGTCATTTGTAACTCTTGTTACAGTTTGATTTAGCAGTTTCTAGTCCTTGTAACAGTTGACTTCTCCAGACTGATGTGATTTAATCTTTCTAACCACATGCCAGAAAACACTCTGTTCCTACATTAAGAACACGTCCAGTTCATTTAAGGGTTTGTGGTTCGTGTAAATAGACATTAGTGGCATTTTTTATGTTGTTGTGCAGTCAGAAAAATATTTCCAAGAGAGTATCAGAACTTGGAGGGAAATTAATAAAATGAATGAAAAAGATAGCTCCTAAGTTTTATTTCACTTTAAAGCAAGTAAAATCCTCAAGCCCAAATAATGTAATTTCAAAAATACTTTAGCATTGGCAGTGTATTCTAAGAATGGAAGCGGTGCATTTTACCTGAAAAAATAGTGTACATGAGAGTGAAGGGGAGGGGTGTGTGTGTGTGTGTGTGTGTGTGTGTGTGTGTGTGTGTGTAGAGAAGTCATAACTGGAATGTTGCCATCAAATGATGATGTTCCAGGGTTCAAAAATAGACTTTAAATCTAAATATACTTTTATCTGTATTATACAAACGAAAGTTCAGCAACAGCCCACTTGGCAACCAGACCAAGACAGATCGTATCAGACATTCATTTTGTTCAAATTTTAGAGTATAGAAAACTCCATCACTGTTATCTTCTCAAGAGTATGTGTTGAATGCATGAAATCCTGTCATGAAATTACATTAAAATTAATATGTGATTAAAGTTTTTGAAGTTAATTTCCTTTAAATCAAGTGATAAGATATTAAGGGTAAGTTTCCAAGCAAAGAAGCGAGGGCCTAATATCAAGTAGATGTTTTTCCAGCTGTAACAAATAATGGTCTGTCCAAAGATGACTGTGCCCACAGACATATATCATCTTTAAATTTTATATTTTAACTAGAACTACATATGTATCAGAATACATTTTTGTGAAAAAGAATCACTACCCTCTAATTGAGCAACCAGCACGGAGGAAATAACAAGGAAAATCGGTGAGCAACATGGAAAAAATTACTGAGATGTTCTGTGTGTGTTAGCCATGTCCAGGAAGGATAAATATAACCTCCTTCAAAGTATTCACAGTTGTCACCTAATTTTATTGGCTGTTACTGAGTTTGAGCTCCAAGCACAGGAAGGTTATTTCCAAATCAGTTAGTATACACAGTAAACCAGCTATTGATTTTCTTTCAAGTAAATTCCTGTTTAACTCATTGTTCTTGTGAGTAATATAAATTTGAGTTTACACTTAAGCACAATCAAGAATAGCTAAGTATTAGCACCTCTTAGATCTACGGATCTAGGTTCCTGAACAGTGAAGAGAAAGTTCAGTGGTAATATTTGATTGATTATATTGGGAAAAAAACAACAACTATTGAATCCACCTTAGCGAAAAATGATACCTAGACCCAATACTACCACTGATAGTTGGGATCAGACTTTCTGAGGATTTGCTGTGACCCAAAGACTATCAAGTGCTTCTTATGTAACCAAGATTTACAGAGGTTCACTCTTGTCTCCATGATCCCATAGCGAACAAGTTTCAGGACCTGTTTTGAACCAGAGGCCCTACTGTGTGCCAGGGTTATTTTGGTCAATTAAATAACTTAAAGGGGTTTCTTGGGATATTTTTCTAGCTGCCCCCATTTCTCCCTTTCTTCGTGGTTCACAGGCTCACCCAGTCTGTGCTGGTGCATAAAAATATGTTGCTGATCTGCCTTCTCTCCAGTGTTTTACTGGTTAGCATCTTCTCTGACCTCTACTTAAGGCAGGGGACTGTGTCCTGTGTACTGCTCGTCATTGCTCAAGGCTCTTAGGTCTCCTAACCCTCTCAGTGTTTCCTGTTCTTTCAGCCATTACCAATTCCCCTTCCCTCAGCTGAGATCCCCAGGCCACTCTTAAATGAGCCAAATAGCATGAGCCCCTTGCTGACCTACTTTCCCGCCAATGTCTCCAAACCCTGACCACTGCTAGAACATGTATTTCCTGTCTCACTTAAGGGAAGCTGAAGCTGCTCTATGTATGCCCTCTCTACACTTGGTTCTGAGAAGAGAAGATACCTAGTTTGAGGGACATTGCAAGAAAAAACATTGAGGATTAACGCAGAATGATGTTTTCACCAACTCTGTGGTCATAACAAAATAAAACCAGGATTTATTTGTTTTTAATTTTCTAGGCTACCTCAAACTAATACTTTGGTAGAATACCCTATGCGATGAGATGAGTACACTGATTGCACACTCCTTTGTCATGTCAATGATAAATTCCTAGCACTCAATTTTGTACATACCTTGTCTCAGACTATTTAGTAATAGCTTGCAGATCAGTACTAGTTCATGAACCACGTATAGAGGAGCATTGCTATAGAGACCACCTTTCTCTCAAACAAAAGGAACAAAAATATCTGCATTAATTGCAGTGCATCTTTTATTTTCCAGTTATGCCTTTCCGTCCATCTTTGTACAGTACTTTGGTGCATGTAAATGTGTACCCTCAAAAACAGGAGTGCTGGGCACTGGCGTAAGATTGATCAAGGCAAAAATTGTGTATGTGTACAATATACACCTGCATGTTACGTTGTACACTTCATATATCTAATATGTATGTGTATAAACACACACATATATATGCATAATTCTGCAGTGCTGTGTAATGATGAAGAACATGTCACTAGAGGAAGGCTACATTACTTTGAATCCTAGCTCTGCCACTGTGAGCTCTGTGGCATTGGCAATTTATTTAATTTGCATCTGCCTTGTTTTTTCTGTCTGTAATATGGGAATAATTAAAGTTACTAACTCAAGGGGTTGATGTGAGGGTTGAATGAGTTAATATATGTAAACCAAGACCTATTAGTTGTGCCAGGCACTTGTGTACGAGTGCTGTGTGCTTACTGCCATTATTACCATGAACCATAAGGAGAAAAGTATATAAGGCAAGTATAATAATGGAGCAGGGACTATACAATCCAATATAAAAGATAATGCAGCATGTATAATAAAACAGATGATTATGAATTGGCAAATGTGAAGGATGTCATGATTTACTTTTGGCTTTGCATTCGATGTCTGAGGAATTCCATCATTTCACATGGAAAGAGTATGTGACAGAGACTATTCTAGATATTTGCATTAGCAGTTGCTTTAGGTCCTCCCAGAAACTCCATGAGGCGAGTATTGTTGTCTTATCTACATTACAGTAGAAGGAATTGAAATTCAGAGAGTACTTTAGCTTCTATAACACTCTTAAGTGGCAAAGTTGGGATTTGAACTGAGTTTCCTGACCCCAAAACCTACATTCCTTGCAATTCTCAGCTTGAACTATTTTTTAGAAACCCATGGGAAGTTTTAAAAATGCAATATCTCACCCCCAAACTCAGAAATCGTGATTTTTAAAACAGTAGATTTTGAAAAAATAGAATGCATATACCATACAATCCACTTATTTGTGCCATACATTTTAATGTTTATTAGTATATTCATAAGTTGAAGACCATTATCACAATGTAATTTTAGAACATTTTCATCCTAGGTTGGGTCTTCAACAGAGTACCTGGGCCCACAGTCCCTATCACAGTACTTGAATGGACTTTAAATGGTTTATGAACCTTTTCTAGTATCCACATCATGTTTTCTCTTCTCTACAGGCATATAAAAGCAACCCAGTTAGTATTAAGAAACTCTAGACCAGTGTGATCTCAAATTTAAAATCTCAAAATCAAGTCACCAGGGACTCTTTTTAAAATTCAGATTAAAATGTAGTAGATCTGGGGTAGGTTGAGATCCACTGTCACTGATTTTCGTTATAAGAATACTAGCATTGTACCTCAATTAAGTGAAATATCTGCCCCCAAATCCCATTTTTCTCATTAGTAGACATGTGTTGGAAAAAAGAAAAACAAAAACTATACACAATCATTATAATTTGAATTTTATCAATAGGATATTTGTGGGCAATATTTCTCTAGTTATATAATTACAAAATAGATAATTAATGATTTTGTCTCAGAGTAAATAGCCTAAATTATTTTCTTCCTTGCCCTTAATAAAAATATTTAATACCTAGTATAGACCAGGTGTAAGACCAACTTTGAGCATAAATGTTCTTCATCTTCCTTTACATAGCTCTTTGCTGCTTTGGCATACATGGCAATACCATTCAGACTGAAATCTAAGAAATGAAGTGTGATAAGAAACTGAGAGGATCAGAAAGCTAGTAGTATTTATGAACTATCCCCCCTCTAGAAGAGAGGTCCAAATAGCTGGGAATCAACTTCAGGTTTAGTTTAAAACTAGATTTTGGGATTGCTAACTACCTTCTCACCTGAGTAGCATGGACAGATTTCTATAAAGGACCTAGTGTCTTCTCAGCTAGAGCATGTCTATATGATTTTGGAAACAAGATTTCCTAGGAGTAATTTGCAGTCCTCATAGAGAGCTTGTGAATTGGGGTTGGGTGTCAATCAAATTTATGGGTAGAACATTTTATCTTCTTAACCAACCTTAAAGCTACTTAGCACTTAAGGTTTTGTTCAGTGCTCTGAGGTTGCAAGAGCTATCTGACCTTGTATTTTAGATATAAATATATTTGCTTTTTTACCGACACTAATTTAACTTTGATTCCTGTAGAGTCTGCACTGCACTCATGATAGAGCATGCATGACTTTTCAAAATTCCCCAGGCTTTGGTTGGTCTCCTGCAGTAGAACCTCTCTTGTAGAGCTTCCTCTCAGACATCTGCCATGAACTAGTGTTTCCTTTTGTCTTAGTCAGTGACAGCTTTAGATCTAGTCAATGACTTGTTTTCAGGCTAGTTGTATCTATCAATCCATCATCCATTCATCTATCCGTCCATCCATTCATCTATCTCTTTAGAAAATCTTTTGTATTTAAGTAACATTACATTATAACATGGGTTTCAGGTGTGCATCTTTATAAATCATCATCTATACATACTGCATAAATTGCACCACTGTAGGTCTTTCTTTTATCATGTATTTGACCCTGGTTTACCCACCCCCTCTTCCTTCTTCCATCTTTTCTCTTCCCTTCTGGTAATCACTAATTTGGTTTTATAGTCTATATGTTTATAGTTTTGTTTCACTTAGTTCATTTGTGTATGTAGCACATGAATGAAATTAGATAGTATTTGTCTTTCTTTAATTTATTTCACTAAGCATAATACCTTCTAGGTCTGTTCTTGTTGGTGAAAATGTTAAGATTTCATCTATATTCTATAAATGAGTAGTATTTCATTGTGACTATAAACCAATTTTTTTAAATCCAAGCATCTGCTGATAGACATGAGGTTGCTTCTAATACTTGGTTTTTATAAATAGTGCTGTATTGAGCATGTGGGTACATATATCTCTTTGAATTAGTTTTGTATTCTTTGGATAAATACCTCCATAATATCTGCACAATTTACATTCCCATCGACAATGTGCAAGGGTTCCCTTCTCTCCAAATCTTCTCCGACATTTGTTGTTTCTTGTTTTTTGGATAGTAGCAATTCTTACAGGTATAAGGTGATAATCTCATTGTGACTTTAACTTGCATTTCCCTAATAATAATACACGGTAATTTTTTTTTTCATGAGCCTCTTGACCATCTGTTTGTCTTCTTCGAAGAAGTGTCTGTTCAGATCCTCTGTCCATATTTTAATTGGATTTTTTTGTTGTTGAGTTTTATGAATTTTTATATAGTAACCCCTTGTCGGATGTTTGATTTGCAAATGCCTTACTGCATTCGGTAGGATGCTTTTAATTTTGATTATAGTTTATTTCACCATGCAGAAGCTTTTTAGTTTGATGTAGTCTCACTTGTTTATTGATAAATGGTTTTATTAGTTTCATTAGTTAATAAAGTTGTATAAGTTTTACAAGAATAGATTCACACTTCAGTCACTGTGTTTATCACACCACACCCACCACCAGAGTTCTAGCATCAGTCACCACTAACACTTTTATTCTTTCAACCCCAGGTTCCCTCTAGCTTTCCCAATACCATCCTCTGATAACCTCAGTCTTGCATTCAGAGTGTTCTGAAAGTTTTGTTGTGTTTTCTTAGTTTGTTTTGTTTCTTTATTTTCCATATGTAATTGAAACTATCTGATATTTTTTCTTTATGACTTGTTTTGCTTAACATAATCACCTCAATTTCTATTCACATTGTTACAAAAGGCATAATTTCTTCTAATAGCTGAGCATTCCATTGAGTATAAGTGCTGCATCTTTTGTATCCATTCATTCATTGATGGCCATTAAGGTTGATTCCATGTCTTGGCTATTGTGATCTGTGCTGCTGTGAATATAGGGATTCAAATATATATTCTGATTAGTGTTTTTGTATTCCATTTGTTTGTTTTTTCTTTGGTTTCTCTTGCTGTTCTTTCCAAAGTCATCTCTAAGATCAACGTTAAGGAGCATATTGTTTTCTTTTGTGTAGTTTGTGGTTTCAAAATTTACATTCAAATCTTTAATCCACCTTGAATTATTTTTTGTTTATAGTGTTAGTGGTCTAGTTTCATTGTTTTGCATGTGGCTGTCCACTTTTCTCAACACCATTTATTGAAGAGATCTTCTTGTTTCCTTTGTTATAAATTAGTTGTCCATATATGTGTGGGTTTATTTTTGGCCTCTCAATTCTATTCTCTTGGTCTGTTTATCTATTTTTAGTTCAATAACATGTTGTTTTGATTATTATCACCTTGTACTATAGTCTGAAGTTGGGGAGTGTGCTACCTCTATTTTTCTTCTTTCTTCTCAGAATTGTATTTGCTATTTGGGTCTTTTGTAGTTCCAAATGAATTTTTTGTTCCATTTATTTGAAGAATGTCATTGAATTTTTAAAAGTATTGATATTTATTAAATCTTTTGTTCACAATGGTATGTTCATTTCTTGATATTGTATCTAAATGTTGTATCTCAATGTATATTTCACATCACACCCTCTACCAGAGTTCCAGTGTCCTTTATCACCATCTTTTCCCCTCTTTCCATCCCTCCTCCCCTCCCACCCTTCTGGCAGTTATCATCTTGTGTCCTGAAAGTTTTTACCACTGAATTTCAATAGGTATTGCATTGAATCTGCATAATGTTTTAGTTTAATATAGTCATTTTCACTATGCTAATTCTTCCAATTTACGACCATGGAATATATTTTAATTTTTTTGGTCTTCCTTTTCTTTCACTGTCTTGTTTTCAGTGTGCTGATCTTTCACCTTAGTTAATTATTCCTAGGTATTTAATTATTTTTATGTGATTATAAATATTATAGTTTTCTTGATTTCTTTTTCTGCTAGTTTGTTTACTTGTATATAGAAACACATACTTTTATATATTTTGTAGCCTGCCACGTTCTTGTATTTGTTTATGAATTCTAATAGCTTTTAGCTGAAGTCTTTGGAAGTTTCTATGTATATTTTCATGTAATCTGAAAATCATGATAGTTTTACTTCTTTTCCAATTTGGATACCTTTATTTCCTTTTCTTGTCTAATTGCTCTGGCTAGGACTTCCAATATTATGTTGACTAATACTGGTGAGAGTAGAATCCTTATTTTATTCCTGATCTTAGAGGGAAATCTTTCAGTTTTTTACCATCGAATATGATGTTGGCTATGAGTTGGTCAAATATGGGCTTTATTATGTTAAGATAAATTCCTCCTATATTGGATTTGTTGAGATTTTTAAGAATTGTAAATGGATGGTGGATCTTTTCAAACGCCTTTTCTACATCTACTGAAATGATCATATGATTTTTTCTTTATTTGGTTGATGTAGTATAAAATATTTATTAATTTAATATGTTCAACCATCCTTACATCCCTGGAATAAATCCATGTGATCATGGTATATACTTTTAACGTATTATTCAATTCAGTTTATTAGTATTTTATTGATGATTATTGTATATATATGTATATATATTTATCAAGTATATTGGTATATGGTTTTGTTTTATTTTGGATTCAGGGTGACATTGACTTCATAAAATGCATTTAAAAATTTTCCCTCCTTTTCAATTTTTTTTTAGAGTTCGAGGATAGGTATTAATTCTTCTCTGAAAGTTTCGTAGAAATCACTAGTGAAGCCATCCTCTCCTGGTATTTTTTTGTGTGTGAAGCTTCTTAATACAATTTCTATGCTTATTCATGATAGTTCTGTTTAGATTTTTTTATTTCCTCCTAATTAAGTTTTAGAATATTGTATGTTTCTAAGAATGTATTTGTTCTAGATAATACTCTTATGATCCTATCTCTGCTTTTATGCAAGCGTCAACACCTACCCCCCTAAATAACTCTTGTTACCATGAGGCTCATAACTGTGGTCAGATTTTATCATGTTGCATTGGGACAAGTACAGAGTATGATCAGGAAGGAATTACAATATCCACCAAAATAATCTTAATATTTACCCATTCGTATTTTTATAAACCTCAGATGTTAGTCTAAGGAAGATCTGATATAATTGGGTTAAGCTGAATTTATTCATATGGTCAGTTTTCCATAGATTCTGTTTTTATCCTAATACTTTGTGTAGCTGAACAATTTTATGAAAGTTTACTTAATTAATTCATTGAAATATGAACTTAATGGTGGCCTGCATCGACTCTGAACAGAATATTTCATTTCCAGTTCATTAGATTTACCTGCTTTTCCAACTGTGTTGATTGTCCCTCCTCAGTATCTTTTATGAACTCATTTATTCCTTTGTCCCTTCATCCCTTCTTTAAAAATCATTTCTCATTTTCCTATCATTGACCCTCTTTTCTTCCTGTGTGATCTCACTGGCATGACTTCACTCACAATGTAGGCACCAGTGACTCCCAGTTCAATGTCTCTAGTGTAGACAACTATGATAAACTGTTATTCTGTATTCCAAATGCCCCTTCTAGATAGATCTTTATTGATGCTTGTCTTATGTATATCTGGATCTCATCATTTCCAAATTCTAATTATATTTTTTCACTCAACCTTTTTAGTCTCTTTTGTTTTCTATCTCAATTAATAGCATTGCCATCAGTATCTCCAGCCCTATTAAATCAGAATCTCTGGAGATGGACCCTCAAGAATCTATTTTGAGCAAGCCTTGTAGGTGATTCTTACATGCACTAAAATTTAAGAGCTGTTATAGGTGTCTCTGCTGGAAATTTGAGTCAATCTCTTCCCTTTACTTTACCACCTACATCTAGCTAGTAACTGAACTTCATTGAGATTATTCCTAAATATGGAAAAAATTTTTAAAAACTTAACTTATTTTATTTTCTTTCCTACTCCCATGGTTTTCATTCCCAATTTCTCTTGGACCCCTGTAAGAGACTTCTCATTATCTATATAAACTCTACTTTCTCTTTCATGGAGTCACGATGTGCTGATATCCTTCAAAACACAAATGTAAAATAGAAACCGGATTTTGCTTAAAAACACTCAATAACTTGATGATATGGGAGCAGTTTTCAGACATTTTAAGATCATAGAGCTCTTTCTTCAAATAAAATCCTGCCAGGAAATCCAACTTCTAGTACAGATAAAAGCAGAGTTACTCTGTTTGAAGCAGGGTTGGTGCCACAGGCTTGGTCACATATATACACATTTATCAGTTGCATTGTATTAGATGCCTATGCATTTAAAAGCATAAATATCTTCCTATTTTCAGCTAACAATGTAACTTAGTTACTTCTGTGTTGGTTCATATTTTTGAATACCTCTCTTTAATATGGCACAATAGTATTGCTGTAACTTTAGGCTATTTCAAAAATTTCACTCATGGTAATTATGTTACAATGAATGAATATACATTTCCCTCACATATCCAACAGGTATTAATATTTCTCTAAGACTGGTTCTTAAAAGTGATAAAATATGCAATCTTAATTTTAAAAACTTTATTGATTTATGGTTGACATAAAAAAAGTACTTATTTAATTTGTATGATTTTGGATATAAGTATACACCTGTAAAACCATTACCACAGTCAATACCAGGAACATATCCTCTGTCCTTTTGAGTGACTGATTGATTGAACACTTAGCTAACTTTTAAGTTACAACACAGTATTAACTATAAGCACTATTCTGTACAGTGCCTCTCTGGGACTCATTCATATAGCATAACTGGAAATGCAATACCCTCTGGCCATCTTTTGAAAGATTCAACTCATCCTTTATAAAGTGTGGCAAGAACTGTAATAAAGGTTTTGCATTTGTATTCTACCCTACTTTCAAGTTAACAAATAGACCTTTCATAGTTCTCTGTATGATGGCAAAAAACAGATTACTCTTGTATCAGATAAATGGACTTTATAACAGCATAACAAATATCATGAACTCCATGTTTACTTTGGCTCCCCTTTCCCCCCAGTGCCCAGATAGAAATTGTGCATGCGGTAGATTTGCATAATGCCCAGGAATCTTGAACTTAGGGAACCAAAAATTCTTACAATGGACTGTAAGTAAATCTCCCCTCTTCCCTGAAACGAGGCTTTTGCTTTGTTCCATAATTTGTAAGCAAATCTACCTTGTGCTTCAGAAAAATATGTCTTTTACGGCTTGCCACCATACAGACATCCTTGGAAGGGTGTCCTGATCAAGACTAGTTAGTGTCTCTGTTCACAAGACACTTATTTGTGGGAGACCGCAGAGAATTCCCTCTCAACTAAACGGTGGACCTATTTCTGCTTTTACCAGAGTGGCATGAACATACTTTATTTTCATATACCCTCACCAAACACTGGATTTTTTTTTGTATTTTCATAATCTAATAAGAAAGCTAGAAAGTTTTCTCCTTGTTTTAACTTGCATTTGTCTTAACTATGGAGCTTGATGAGCATCTTTTCATGTTTATATAAATTGCTCGTGAATTGCAAACACTATATAATAGTTCTTACTTTTGCCCCTTATTTTATTGCTTAAGTTTCTTGTAAATTTTAAGAGCTCTTTCTGTGTTCTAGATATTAATCCTCTTTCTGCTTTATACAGAACAATTTTGTTATGTCAGCTTATCTGACATAATATCTTATCTTATTTCTTTTAACTTTTTTCACAGTGGCTTCCTGTGTAAATTGCTTTCAAATTCATATATGGTGTGTTCTGTGAATTTTTTTTTGGTATAGAATTTTATATCTATTGGTAGTTAGTTAAAAAGCATTTAGAGGAACTATGTAATATTCTGCTATTATTATATCTTCCAATTTTTCTTTTAAATCTTTCTCCCTTGCATTTATTTAAGTTTCTCCTAATCAATATTCAAAGGTAGAAATAGTCTTCTCTTTCAAATACCAAAATACATGGTACCAAAATAAGAACCATTAATGTTAAATATCTTGTTACAAAATGAAGGTTCTGTGGAGATTTACAATGAACTTTGAACCACTAAATACTTGGAGAAAGTCTGTAGAAGAAATGTATTTATTTTGGTTTAACTCAATAGATTCAATTTTGTTGGGCTGCAGAATTTTAAAAAATTGTATAGGATATCTAATAATAACTTGTCGGATATTGTTTCTCCACGCGGGCACAGAGTCAGTCTTGTATAATGGTTTAAAGCAGGGTCCACGAAACCAGGCTAATGAGTTACTAACTGGCCAACGTTGGGGAAATTACTTATATTCTCTAAGCCTCAGTTTCTCATTTATAAAATGGGACTATTCAGTTACCATGTACTAATGTACTTCAGCCCTAGGATAAATTGAGTTATGTTCATGTTAGCTCATTATTGTGGAACTTTATGAGAGTGCTATTCTTGGAGCATCACTATAAAGGTGATGATATTGTTACTTGGCCTCTAGCATTGTTCAGAGAATGTGATACCATTGTGAAATTAAAAAATAATTTTATACCATACTACCATAGAATGTGCCACAAGGAGTTTGCCATGTAAGAAGAAACTGCTCCATTGAAGAGTAATGCCTACAATTCCATAGCATCTTCCGAGGAGTCATTCATCTCGGGGTTCATTTATGGCATTTGTCACCTTTTGACTGTCACGTGGACTCTTGCCTGTTCATCTCTTTAAAAGACATGCCCATGTGAATTGTGCATGTGCAGGTTAGCCTGCGGTCTATGCACTCTCAACATCCCTCTAAGCATGCTGAAAGTTGACCTTACTCCTGTGTTGTTGCATATTAATAGGTGAACAGGAAATTATTTTTTATTAATTTTATCCTAAGAGCACCTCTAGAAATGCTCTACCTTTTAAAGTTGTATTTCAAGCACTCTGCCCTAAAAATATTCAGATATGTCCTTTCCTTTGACTAAAATATTGACTTCTATTTTTTTAAGTGGGTTTTTCCAAGACAGGTGCTTTTTAAAACCTTGATCTTTGTGATGCTGTGAAAAAATTTTGATGATCATATCTTTTGTGATACTCAGTAGTTTATGACCTGTCCAAAGCTATTTATCCTGAAAGACAGCAGAGTAACATACTGACCATCTTGTCATCATTTTAGATGGTTTAACCCAGTTTTACAAGGCTACTGACAGGAGAAGGGGGAATTCACATCTGAAATGTTTACGAAAGCATTAAGGAGAATTTAGGGAGAAAGATCTGTTATCTTGAAGAATAAAATAAAAATGAATTTTCCCCTTCTAATATGACTAGTATTTACTGGGCACATTTAGTTGAAAGAATGAGAATTGATTTTAGAGAAAACATGCTCGCACTAATTTTTACTTATTTTTTTTTCACTTGATTAAAATATGTAGTGGGTAAGGGATTCTCCAGGAGGGACTACAAATTAGCTGAAAAAAACCATCCCAAATGGTCCATACTTACTTGAATTCTCTCCAAATTTGATTCACTTAGCATATGGGACACACGTTGAACGTAGGGTCAAACTAAACCAAACAGAGGCTTCCATTTTCAGTATCAGGACAGCTACTCCATGGACCCAGAGCTCTTTGAGAATCTAATCCAACCGGAAGTGGGTTTCACAACCAGAAGGAAGTGAAATTCAAACCAAGAGGAAGTGGTTGTATAATTTGAGTGATTAATGGCATAAAAATTTGCCAGACTGAGGTCGCATCAATCAGTATGGAGCATGTGCTACAGGGAACAAATAGGATTCTCGTCTTCTGAGGGCTGAGTGCTTCTCCTCTGGTCAGAGACTGGATGGGCACCATCAGTATCTAGTACCTTCGATCTACTTTATGTATGCTGGACTCTCTGTCTTATCTTTGCCCTCCTATATTTCTCCATAAGGCCTGTGTTGCCAGTTAGATTTTATCTTACTAAATTACAGTCACTATCCAGAAGCATCTGAATTTCTTGATAAAGTTTGGACTGTTTCTGATCTTGGTCACTCATTTATGCATAAGCTCTATCAGTTCAGCTACAGAAGAATAAAAATCCACTTAGGGCGTATTTTGTTAATTAAACTCCCAAAGGGTAATTTTATTTCTCTTATATCCTTGCTTGATTTCCCATCCTCTTTTCCACCTTAATGCGTTATCCTGTGGAATTTCTATCTTCCCTTTATCCTCCTCATATACATTCCCTTGAATTTTTATAGGGGAGATTTACATTTGCAACCTAAGGCAAGGATAATCAAGCATTTTTTATAGTTTCCAAGCACTTTAAAAATATTTAAATACAATTAGATAGAATATTCACCAAGGATATTCTAAATCAGATATTTCTAATGCAAAATATGTCTGTTGTGAATCAGACTGTAATAGTAACATATTCATTCACTGAATTACTGAGTGCTTTTTCCATTTCAATATAAAACCAGATCAAACACAGGAAAAGTGAGGGAAAAACAGTTATGTTCTTTGAGGAGATTATGTTGACATTGCTGCAAAATGTAAAAAAATGTAAGATTTCTGAAGAACCCCTTTTATTCATAGCCTCATTGCTTCATGTTCATGTCAACCTTGGAGTGCTCTGATCCCTGTTTCCTCTAAAATTTAGAGGATATGAAGGAAAGACTTCAATTAAATCTAGTGAGCCTTCACTGACCAAGATAGCTTGCTTAGAGGAGATTAGCTCTGTTCCATAGGAAGCAGTTATGCTCTGAGTCATTTCAGCAAAGTTATGGTTTGGTGTCAAATGTTTGCAATAAACATATGGGAATGGCAGAAAATTAGAGATACTCTGGATAAATTCTATCCTTTCAGATTTCTTGAAATTTAGAGTTCAGCCTGACCTAATGGAAACAGTGATAACCCAAAGTAGCCTTTGAGTAAGTGCAGATTTTCTCCTCTATCAATTTTCTAGGTTAGTTTTTATTTCTGGGAATTCTGCTACCATTAACTTATGTGGAAAAAGTTTTGAAAATTCCTAGAACCAAAAGATAACTAATTACATCAAATAGGAACATTCTATTTTAGGATAGTGAGAGAAACCTGTATCTAGTTATAGTTGGAAACCTACTAGAGCCAAGCAAACAAATTACAACTTGCACAGATATTGTAGTTCAAAAATCTGGAGGTTAGCTTCTGGAAATGTGTTGGAATGCTAGCCAAATCACAAAACCTGGTAGATCAAACTTAGAGTAACTCTTCTAATGGAAGAAAAGAATAAATTTGATTATTTAAGTATGGAACATCAACATTGATGTGATTCTGATACTCATGAGGCAAAATAAGGATATCTGTCTATCCATTTATGCATCCATCTATATTTATATCTTGAATTAAGGAATGGGATAGGTGTCTGGGTCTTGAAGGATGGTGGAGAGAGATTCACGTGAACGAAAGAGCGACTTACATGAAGAAGCCCAGATACTCTATAATAAGATGTTTTCCTTGTCATATACATAGGTTTTTCTGATATAAAGAATATTTCTGTTAAAAGTCCTAATTCTGGATAATACTCCCAATTCTTTTTCTTCTAGGTACTTAAAGAAGTAAGTAAAGTTTTTCAGGAAACTGTAGGACCTTAAATGACATCAACTCCAATAGTTCATATGCCAAAGTAACTCCGCTTGGAAAGGCTTGTTCTAAAGATTTGGGGAAACCCATTTCCTTTGCACCCTCCTTCCTTTCTCCATTCCTTCCTTCACTCTCCTTTTCCCTTGCATTTATAGTTCTTTTATTTGGTCTTTATTGGTTTTTAAGTATTTTTATTATTAATTAAAATAACAATACCATGACCACCACTAAAGTTTCTAGTAACTACATTGCTCTCCTTTGAACCCACTCTTCTCTTTGCTCCTACCAGACTTCCTCTCCGGTAACCTTAGTTCTTTTGTTACTGTTAAGTTTTGGTTTTTGTTTTGTCTGTTCATTTGCTTTGTTTCTTTATATTCCACATATGAGTGAGATCATCTGTCTTTGTCCTCCTTTTGGCTAATTTCACATAGCTTGATCTCCTCAAATTCCATCCATGTTGTTTCAAATGGCAGAATTTCTTCTTATTTTTTAGCATTGTGTAGATATACCACAGCTTTGTTATCCAGTAACCCACTGATAAGCACTTAAGTGTTTTTTGTATCCTAACTATTGTAAATGCTGCACTGAAAACGGGTGTGTGTATCTATTCAAATTAGTGTTTTCATACTCTTTGGATACATAACTAGATGCAAAATTGTTGAATCTTAGTAGTTCAAATTTTTGAGGAACCTCCATACTGTTTTCCAAAATATTTGCACCAATTTACATTTCTACCAACAGTATTCATGGGCATGTAATAAGAGAACAATACTGCTTTTTTTTTTATACTCTGGCTCAGACTTGTTGTTTGTAGTCGTTTTGATGTAGGCCATTTCCTGTGGTATAAGGTGGTATCTCCTTGTGGTTTTAATTTGAATGTCCCTAGTACTAAGTTATGCTCAACATTTTTCATGTGTCTAATGGCCATCTATATGTCTTTGGAGAAGTAGCTTTTTAGATCATATAACCCATTTTTATTGGGTTCCTTTTGTTGTTCAGTTGTATGAGTTATTTACATATCTTGTATATTAATGCTTTGTGAGGTGTATGGTGTGCAGATGTTTCATTCAGGAGGAGGTAGTTTTGTTGATGATAATTTCTTTGATTTAGACTCATTTGTTTACTTTTGCTTTTGTTTTCCTGGATGCTGAAGTCACGTTCCCAAAGCCAATTTCTTGGAATATATCATCTGTTTCCTTCTATATGTTTTATGGTTTTCAGATCTTACCTCCAAGCCCTTAATTTATTTTGAATTAAATTTTATGTATGGAGTTAGAAAGTGATCTAGTTTCATTCTTTGTCATGTGGCTGTTCAATTTTCTCAACACCATTTGTGAAGAGAATTTCCTTTCTCCATTGTATGATCTTGGCTCATTTGTTCATGTGTATGGGAGTTTATTTCTGAGGTTTCAATTCTATTCCATTGATATATGTGTTTTGTTTACTACCGTATTGTTTTGATTATTATTGCTTTGTACTATAGTTTGTAGCAATGAAATGTGATACCTCTATTTTTGTTGTTTTTCTCTCAGGATTGCTTCAGCTACTTGGGGTCTTTTGCTGCCTTACAAATTTTAGTATTGTTTGTTCTATCGCCTTTAAAAATATCATTGGAATTTTAATAGGGATTGCACTGAATTCATACATTGTTTTACATAAAATAGTCATTTTAAGACTATTACTTCTTTCAGTCCAGGAACCAGGGATATCTTTCCACTTCTTTGTATCATCTTCTACTTCTCTTAATAATGTCTTGTTTTTTTCATTGTACAGGTCTTTCATCTCCTTTATTAATTTTGTTCCTAGGTATTTCATTCTTTTTGATGAGATTATAAATGGGATTGTTGTCTTATTGTTTCCTTCTAGTTTGTTTTTTCTGTATAGAAACAGCAGATTTTTGTATATTCATTTTATAGCCTTCAACTTCACTCATTGTTTTTGAAAGTTTTTAGTGATTTAAGATTTTCTATGAATATTATTATTATTATGTCATGTACAAATAGTGGTTGTTTTGCTTCTTACTTTCCAGTTTGAATCCATTTATTTATTTGTCTTGTCTGATTGCTCAGGCTAGGACTTACAATACTATGTTGAATAGTAGTTTTGAACACGAACATCCTTTTCTATTTCCTGATCTTGGAGAAAAATACTTCAGTTTTTCACTCGAACATGTTAGTCTTGCATTTGTCATAGACTTGGTTATTATGTTATGCTCTTTTTCTTCTATCCTTATTTTATTACCAGTTCTTATAAAGGGATGCCGAATCTTGTCAAATGTTTTCTCTGCATCTATTGAAATGAACCTATGATTTTTATTCTTCCTTCTGTTATGAATTGCACTAGTGGATTTGCATATGTTGAACCATCTTGTATCCCTAGGATAAACCCCAATTAGTCATGATGTGTGGTCCTTTTAATATATTGTAAATTTCAATTTGCTAGTTTTTATTGAGAATTTTTGCGTCTATGTTTATCAGAGATACGGTCTTAGATTTCTTTTTGGTGTGATGTTGTCTATATAAAATGTGTTTAGAAGCATTCTCTCTTTAATTTTTGGAAGCGTTCTAGAAGGATAGGCATTTAATCTTTAAAGATTTGATAGAACTCACTAGTGAGCTGGGTATTTCTATGGTATATGTAGCAGCTTTACCTCGTTCATTTCTGATCCTATTTATGACATTCTCTCTCTCTCTCTCTCTCTCTCTCTCTCTCTCTCTCTCGCTGTCATTTAGTGAGTCTAGCTATTTAGCTTATCTTTTCAAATAACCAGCTCTTGGTTTTGTTCCTCTTTTACATTCTGTCCTTGATTTCTATACCATTCGTTTCTGACTTTAGGTTTCATTTATTCTTCCTTTTTCTAGTTCATTTAGATGGTAAGATTAGATTGTTTATTTGAGACTTTATATGTTTCTTGATGTAGACCTTTATTAGTTTACTGCTTTATTAACACATAGGTTTTGATACCTTGTGTCTTCATTTTCCTTCATTTCCAATTTTTTGTCTGTCTTTTGATTTCTTTATTTGTTCATAGTTATTCAGTAGCATGTTGTTTAGTTTCCATGTATTTGGGGGTTTTCCAGCATCCTTTTGTAGTTGTTTTGTGGTTTTATACTGTTGTGATTGGAGAAGATATTTATATGATTTCAAACTTCATAAATTTATTGACATGTGTTTGTTTCCCAAAATATGGTCTGTCCTTGCAAATGGTCCATGGGCATTTGAGAAAAATGTGAATTCTGCTACTTTAAAAATTCCCTCTTTACCTTTGGTTATTTTATTTATAGTGTGTTTTGGTATATGTTAATTTGCATATTTTATTTGGAACTATTTGAGCTTCCTGGATCTGTTTCCTACCTCAGATTAAGGGAATTCTCAGTTATGATATTCAAATAATATATTTGCCTCTTTCTCTCTGTCTTCTTTTGGAACCTCTATGATGCAAATGTTAAATAAACTATATTATTATTATTTGGTTTTTTGGCTGATCTGTTTGAGTGTTTTCCCCTCAGATTCCAGCTCTCTGATTCTGTCTACTGCTTCTGGTCTTTTTTCAGGCTTTCTGTTATATTTATTAGTTCAGCTATTTCTCTTAACTGTATGATTTATGTTGGGAACTTCCTTCTGTTTTCTCTTATTTTTGTAGGTCTCATTTTGTTCATCCATTTTCTAAATTTCTATCATTAATACTGTTTCTTTGATATCTTCTTCTGGTAGTTAATTCTGTTACATTAGGATTTTTCTCTGGAGTTTTATCTTAAGCTATTATTTGGTTTATATTCCTGTCTCCTTATTTTGTTTGGTACTCTATTTCTGTGACTAAACTACTTTCTTTCCCAGTCTTGATGTATATTCGCCTTGTGTTGGAATTGAAGTTTGAAGGATGTTGGCATAGATTTTTGTTCCAGGATGCTTGTCTTTCTGTTGCTTTACAGACTGAAATCTTATTACCTGTCAAAATAGCTAGATCTCAAGAGACAGCATGAGATGGCTGTCTGAGAAGCCAGCCTATTGGGTGGGAGGTTAAGACAGTGGGAAACGAGAAGGTTGCTGCTGGTGATTGCCAACAGGAAATGCTTCCCTGGAGGCTGAAACTGCTTGAGCTGAGTGAAGCACCTGCTGCCATAGATAGCCAAGAGCTTTCATCATAGTATCCAAGCTGAAACAAACCACTCAGATGCATACTGGCTCTGAACTCAGCATGATAGACAAGCAGAGATTTTCCCC